>PVKC010035445.1:0-13456 GCA_004027635.1 Crocidura indochinensis | reverse complement strand
GGGGGTGTGACCCAAACAACTAGAACAAAACAAAACAAAAAAAGATTCCTCCAGGGCAGGGCCACAAAATGTTGTACGGAGGGTTGCAAAGGGCCTACGAGCCGTGAATTTGAAACCCCTGATCTACAGTGACCTTTCTTGGATGTGAGAGATAGATGAGATCATCTTTGAATCTATTATTTATTGATATTTATAGCCCTTGAGGGATTTACATCAGGTAAAGAGCCTGCTTAGCATGTAGCGAACCCATGCTCTATCCTCAACATCATATATAGCTCCTCCTAAATGAAGAGATGCTAGTGCAGGGCCAGAGCGACCCAGGTTTGATCCCCAGCATTCCAGAGGGTCCCCCGAACCCCTCCAGATATTTTTGAACCCAGAGTCAGGAGCGAGCCCTGAGCACTGTGGGTGTGGCCCCCAAATAAAGCAAAACAAAAGCATCCAAGGGGAGCAAAACTGGAACAGAGCTGACTGAGTGAAAAAAGAGATGCGGTAGAAGGATTTCCAGAATTGGGAAATCGCACTGAAAACAAACCTACTTCGTTTGTCCTTTCAGTCCCTTGGACTCAGCACGAGTTCGAGCTGGCCCAGTGGGCCTTTCGGAAGTGGAAGTGTCACCAGTTCACGTCCCTCAGGGATTTGCTCTGGGGCAATGCTGTGTACCTGAAGGAGGCCAACGCCATCAGTGTGGAGCTGAAGAAGAAGGTAAAGAGGGGCCTGAGCACGGCCACAGGCACAGGGCTTCGTGTGTGGGTGCGTGTCCTCGGGGCCCTCACCGGGAGCTGTGTGTTCAGATGGGCTCATCTGTGTCACTCTAGGCAAGGGTGTTATCATACACACAGATACACACACAGACAATCATATACACAAATACACACTCCTCCATGCAAACTCCCACCCACCCAGACACACACACACACACACACACACACACACATCCTTCCACATACAGAGAGGCTCACACATGACACACAGACATCCATACAAGTCAACAACCCATATATATAGACACACACAAACACACACATCCCTTCCAGAAGCCTGGGCAGAGGAGATGTCAGTCAGCTGTTTAATCAACAAGAAATATGAAATGTTCACCTTTTCTAACTTCTCTTACAAATGAGAAGACGTTGCTCTTGACAGAGCCAGAGGAACCAACTCCTTGAAGAAGTCTTCTCTCTGGGGCTTCTGAAAATCTTGCGTCTTTCTCTTTTTCTCTCAGGATATTCGTCCTCTAAGGCCTGGCCCCCAAACAGGCAAAATAACATCCCACCCATAGTTTATCCTTTGGATCCATAAATGATTCCCCAACAGAGCAGGTCCATTGTCGGAATTGCCCCCTCTCAGGGAGACCCAATGAAGACGGGACTGTCTTGGTTTCCTCAAGGCTGTACCAGGAGTTTTCATGAAGTTTTGTTGTTGTTGTTGTTTGTTTTTGTTTTTATTTATTTTTGGATTTGGGGCCACACCAGTGATGCTCAGGGGTTACTCCTGGTTGTGCACTCAGAAATCATTCCTGGTGTGGGGGACAATATGACGCCAGGAATCTAACCAAGGCCCACCCTGGATCAGCTGTGTGCAAGGCAAATGCTCTACTGCTGCACTATCACTCCAGCCCCGAGTTTTCATTGTTTTGGGGGGAACTGAAATCCTGCGGCCGGCAGAGAACTCATGCCTGTCACACACTGATGAGTCCTGCTGTTTGAGGTGGTTCTGGCTGTGAGTCATATTCAGCCCTGCTTGCGAGAAAGAAAGAGTGATGCAGACTTGAGTCCTCCCCATGCTTTCTCACAGCAGGGAAATTTTACAGTCTTTGTTGCTTGGTGACAGAAAAATTATTGAGGAGGGGGGTTAAGTTATTAAAATGCAATATCACTCTTCCAGGCTAGGAAACCAAGTCTCTAAATAGTTTTATTTAAAATCAAAGTCAGTCAGCCAGAGTGATAACACAGTTGGTAGGGAGTTTGCGTTGCACACCACCATCCAGGGTTCGATCCCCGGCATCCCATTTGGATCCTCGAGCTTGCCAGGAGTGGTTTCTGAGTCCGGAGTCAGGAGGACCCTTGAGTGGTGCCAGGGTGGCCCAAAAACCAATCAAACAAAAACATGTTAAAGTCAAAGTCAGGGGCCAGAGCAGTGGCGCAGGTAGTAGGGCTTTTGCCTTGCACGTGCTAACCTAGGACAGATCATGGTTCAATCCTCCAATGTCCCATATGGTTCTCCAAAGCAGGAGCGATTTCTGAGCACATATCCAGGAGTAACCCCTGAGCGTCACCGCGTGTGACCCCCAAAACCAAAAAACAAAATAAAATAAAGTCAAAGTCAGGCTTATTCTTTTGGATTAACATGTAAGACACTTTTCCTGTTGCCTGGTAATTCCAGCTATTTCTTGTTTTCTTATAATTATTTTATTGAGTCACCATGAGATACACAGTTATGAAGTTATTCATGATTAAGTTTCAGTTACACAGTGTCCAACACCCTTCACCAGGACACATTTCCTGCCACCAATGTCCCCAGTTTCCCTCCTGCCCTCCTCTCTTCCTCTCTGTTGCCTGCCTATGGTAGATGTTTTTCTTTAGCTCTTTCTCTGTCTCCCATTTCTTTTCCTTTTAGAAACTGTAGTTTGCAATATTGTTACTGAAGGGGTATCATGCATTTCACTTTCTCTCCTTCCATCAACCAGTTGTTGTTGTTGTTCTTCTTCTTCTTCTTTTTTCTTCTTCTTCTTCTTCCTCCTTCTTTCTTCTTTGCATTTCACTTTCTCTCCTTCCATCAACCAGTTCTTTTTCTTCTTCTTCTTCTTCTTCTTCTTCTTCTTCTTCTTCTTCTTCTTCTTCTTCTTCTTCTTCTTCTTCTTCTTCTTCTTCTTCTTCTTCTTTCTTTCTTTCTTTCTTTCTTCTTTCTTCTTTTGGTTTTTGGGTCACACCTAGCATAGCTCAGGGATTACTCCCGGCTCTATACTTGGAAATCGCCCCTGGCAGGCACAGGAGACCATATGGGATGCCGGGATTCGAACAGATGACCTTCTGTATGAAAGGCAAATGCCTTACCTCCATGCTATCTCTCCAGCCCCCCATTTCTTCTTTTATTTATTTTTTTCCTTTTCATCAACCAGTTCTTGTCCAGAGTGCTCATTCCCATCTCTCACTGTCCTAGTGATCCCTTTTCTGCCCATACTACATCCCCCGCTCTGTGACAAGCTTCCTACCATGCACCATCCTCCCAGACCTCATCTCTATAATTTTTGAGTATTAGTGCCATCCTAGCTTTTTTTTTTTTTTGTGAATCCCACAAGTAAATGTGATCATTCTATGTCTGTGTCTGTCCCTCTCCCTCTGACTCATTTCAGTCAGCATAATTCTCTCCATATTAATCCATGTCTAAGCAAATTTCATGGCTTCCTTTTTCCAAACAGCTGCACTGCATAGTATTCCATGGTGTATATGTACCAGTTTCTTTAGCTACTCTTCTGTTGTGGGTCATCTGGGTTGTTTCCAGATTCTGGCTATTGTGAATAGTGCTGCGATGAACATAGGAGTGTAGAGGTTATTTCTGCATTGTATTTCTGTGCCCCAAGGGTTGGTTCCCAGCTATTATTTGCATTTTCTGTTCAACCTCATCCCTTCAGGTATCATTCCATTGCCTTCTTTCTAGAACTTTCTTGCTGACGGTGCAGAGTTGATCACATCAGATCTACAATTATGATCCTGTCTTCTCTGCTAAGTCTCTTTAGTACTGGCGTGATGGGGCAGGGACAATAAACAATACTGAACCAAGGCCAGCTTACGGGGGTCTCACCCCTATTCTTCATTTTATCCCTCCAGGTACAGTTTCAGTTTGTGCTGCTCACCGACACGCTGTACTCCCCCTTGCCTCCTGAATTACTTCCCAGTGAGATAGAAAAAACCCACGCAGAGAGGCCGTTCCCACGCACGGTGGTGGCTGTTGAAGTCCAGGACCTGAAGAATGGAGCTACACACTATTGGTCGCTGGAGAAACTCAGGTATGGAAAGGTTTGGCTTTGTTTTGTTTGTTTGTTTTTTTATTTTAGGCCACACCTGGTAGTGCTCCGGGGTTACACCTGGCTCTGAGCTCAGAAACTACTCCTGGAAGTTTAGAGGGACCTTATGGGATGCCAGAGATCAAACCAGGTTGGCTGCATGCAAGGCACATGCCCTTCCCGCTGTGCCATAGTTCGGGCTCTGGCTTTTTTTTTTTTTTTTTTTTTTTTTTTTTTGGTTTTTGGGTCACACCCGGCAGTGCTCAGGGGTTACTCCTGGCTCCAGGCTCAGAAATTGCTCCTGGCAGGCACGGGGGACCATATGGGGCACCGGGATTCGAACTGATGACCTTTTGCATGAAAGGCAAACGCCTTACCTCCATGCTATCTCCCGGGCCCCAATTGCTGTTTTCTTTAGGAAATAGGAAATAGTAGTGACTTGCTGGAGTCTTATCTGTATTGTCACTCTTTTTTTTTGTTTTGTTTGTTTTTGTTTTTGGGTTACACCCTGCATCGCTCAGGGATTACTCCTGGCTCTATGCTCAGAAATCGCTCCTGGCAGGCTGGGGGACCATATGGGATGCCGGGATTCCAACCACCAACCTTCTGCATGCAAGGCAAACGCCTTACCTCCATGCTATCTCTCTGGCCCCTTTAAGGGGGTTGGATCACAGCCGGTAGTGCTCAGGGGTTACTCCTGGCTCTGTGTCTAGAGGTCATCTGTGGCAGTGTTCAGGTCCATTTAGGGTACCGGAGATCGAACCCAGGTCAGCCCTATGCAAGGCAAATGCCCTCCCCATTGTGCTATTGCTTCAGCTTCTCATTTTTCCTTTTTTTGCGTTTCTGATTGTTGCTACTGCTAGTAATAACAATTTTCCATCCACTTTTTTTTCTCTACATGAAGCCATTTCCAACATTGTCACTTGTCCATAGGATTTAAATATATCCTCCTTAGATTTGCTGTTAAGGTCTTAGCATTCTGGGCTGAGGAAAAGATTGGAGTGGGTGCCTTGCATGCATCAAGGCCCCAAGTTCAGTCCTTGCCAGCATGTGGTCCCAGAGCAATGCTAGAGGTCCCGGTACCCTTACCAGGAGTACCAGCCCTGAGTAGCTCATTGCAGACAGAGCCTGAGCACCTTAACCCTGCCTGGCATTGCTGGGTTGAGACTTGGCAGGCATGGCCGCTGGGCTCTCACGCACTGTGGGAGAGAAAAGCTTTGCACGCCAACCCTATCCCCACACTTTTGTTTTTATATTTGGTCTACATCTGGCAGTGCCAGGGCTTAATCCTGGCTCTGTACCCAGAGATCATTCCTAGCAGTGCTTGAGGCACCATTTGTGATGCCAGTAGTAGAGCCCGGATTGACCACTTGCATGTCCAGTACCCTGGCCCACTGATTATCTCTCTGGACATTTTATTTTATTGTGAGTTCATTACTTTTGTTTGTTTGTTTTTTGTTTTTGAGCCATACCTGGTAACTCTCAGGGGTTACTCCAGGCTATGCACTCAGAAATCACTCCTGGGGCCAGAGACATAGCATGGAAGTAAGGCATTTGTCTTGCATGCAGAAGGTCAGTGGTTCGAATCCCAGCATCCCATATGTTCCCCTGAGCCTGCCAGGAGCGATTTCTTTCTTTTTTTTTTTTCATACGTTATTCTTTTTTTTCCATCTTTATTTTTTTATTTTTTGGTTTTTGGGCCACACCCGGTGACGCTCAGGGGTTACTCCTGGCTATGCGCTCAGAAGTCACTCCTGGCTTGGGGGACCATATGGGAAACTGGGAAACTGGGGGATCGAACCAGGGTCCGTCCTAGGCTAGCGCAGGCAAGGCAGGCACCTTACCTCCAGCGCCACTGCCTGGCTCCCTTTTCCATCTTTATTTAGACACCGTGATTACAAACATGATTGTAGTTGTATGATTTCAGTCATGTAAAAAACACCCCCCTCCACCAGTGGAACATTCCCACCACTAATATCCTAAATCTCCCTCCTCCCCACCCCACCCATGCCTGTACTCGAGACAGGCTTACTATTTCCCTCATTCATTCACACTGTTAGGATAGTTCTCAATGTAGTTATTTCTCTAACAACCCTCATCACTCTTTGTGGTGAGCTTCATATCGTGAGCTGTACCTTCTAGTCCTCATCTTTTTTGTGTCTGAGAATTATTGCAAAAAATGCCTTTCAATTATCTTAAAACCCATAGATGAGTGAGACTATTCTGCATCTATTTCCCTCTGACGTATTTCACTCAACTTAATAGATTCCATGTACATCTGTATATAGGAAAATTTCATGACTTCATCTCTCCTGACGGCTGCATAGTATTCCATTGTGTATATGTACCACAGTTTCTTTAGTCATTCATCTGTTGAAGGGCAACTTGGTTGTTTCCAGAGTCTGGCTATTGTAAATAGTGCTGCAATGAATACAGCTGTGAGGAAGGGATTTTTGTATTGTATTTTTGTTTTCCTAGGGTATATCCTTAGGAGTGGTATAGCTGGATCATATCGGAGCTCAATTTCTAGTTTGTGGAGGAATCGCCATATCACTTTCCATAAAGGTTGGACTAGATGGTATTCCCAACAGCAGTGATAAAGAGTTTCTTTCTCTCCACATCCCCACCAGCACTGCTTGTTGTCCTTCTTTGTGATATGTGCCAATCTCAGTGGCGTGAGATGGTACCTCATAGTTGTTTTGATTTGCATCTCCCTGACAATTAGTGATGTGGAGCATCTTTTCATGTGCAACCAGGAGTGATTTCTGAGCTTAGAGCCAGGAGTAACTCCTGAGCGCTGCCAGGGTGACTCAAAAACAAAACAAACAACAACAAAAAAAAAAGAAAGAAAGAAAGAAAAAATTACGCCTGACTTGGAGAACCATATGGGATGCCAGGGGTTCAAATCACGGTCCATCCTAGGCTAGTGCAGGCAAGGCAAGGTAGTGCGCTTGCACTACCACTCTGGCCCCTACTGTTATTTTTTGTTTGTTTGCTTTTGTTTTTGTTTTTGGACCACACCCAGCGGTGCTCAGGGGTTACTCTTGGCTGTCTGCTCAGAAATAGCTCCTGGCAGGCACAGGGGACCATATGGGACACCGGGATTCGAACCAACTACCTTTGGTCCTGGACTGGCTGCTTGCAAGGCAAACACTGCTGTGCTATCTCTCTAGACCCTACTGTTATTTTTTTAATAATAAAAAAAATTTTTTAATATGGAACGCTTCACGAATTTGCATCTCATCCTTGCGCAGGGCCATGATAATCTTCTCTGTATTGTTCCAATTGTAGTATATGTGCTGCCGAAGCAAGCACAATAATAAAATTTTTTTTTTTTTTGGTTTTTGGGCCACACCCAGTGACACTCAGGGGTTACTCCTGGCTATACGCTCAGAAGTCGCTCCTGGCAGGCACGGGGGACCATATGGGAACCGGGGGATCGAACCGTGGTCCATCCTAGGCAAGGCAGCAGGCACCTTACCTCCTGCGCCACCTTCCGGCTCCCAATAATAAAATTTTTAATCGAATCACCATAAGATATGGTCACAAAGTTGTTCATGGTTGAGTTTCAGTCATACAGAGTCCAACCCCAGCCCTTCATCAGGGCACATTTCCCACCATCAATGGCCTCAGTTTCCCTCCCTTCCAACCCTCAGCTCTTCCCCCTTTCTGTATCTGTGGTATATCCCTCTGTCTTTCTCTCTGTATCTGTCCCTCTCTCTTGCACACTTTCTGTGTCTACCTTTGAGACACTGTGGTTTACAGTATTTATACTAATGGTCTGTCATGCATATCACTTTACGTCCTCTCCAACCATTTTTTTTAATTATTTTATTTGGGGCCAGAGCACATCGGGGAGGATGTTTGCCTTGGACATGACCAATCCAGGTTTCATATCCAACAACCCGTAGGGTCCCCAAGTCTGCCTGGAGTAACACCTGAGTGCTGCCGGGTATGGCCCAAAAAGCCAAAAAAAAATTTTTTTTTAATTTAATTAAAGAACTTTTGGGGCTGAAGTGGTGGCGCAGGAGGTAGGGTGTTTGCCTTGCATGTGCTAACCTAGGATGGACCACATTTCGATCCCCCAACATCCCATATGGTCCTCCAAGCCAGGAGCGATTTCTGACCGTGTAGCCAAGAGTAACCCCTGAGCATCGCCTGGGTGTGACCCAAAATAAAAAAAAAAACTTTTATTTACAAAGTTATTGATAGTTGAGTTTTATATATATTATGTTCTAGTCCTCATGCCTTCTCCGCCTGATATCTAGACAGGCACATTTTAAAGTTCCGACTCACTCACTTGTGCTCGCTCTCTTTCTTGCTCTCCTTCTCTCTCTCTCTCTCCCTCTCTCTTTCTCTCTCTCTCTCTCATTAATAGAAAAATTTATTGGCAAGTAGAAGAGAAAGGAAAAGGAAGTCCTCATGTGGAAAGAAACTTAGTATAGGACTAATTTCCCATTACTTTCCTCTCTCATCTTTTTCCTGTCCTCGGTTTCCTTTTTTGTTTTATTTTGTTTTCACACCCAGTGGTGCTCAGGGATCACTTTTGATAGTCTCAGGGAACCATGGGGGATGCTAGAGATTGAGCCCGAATCAATTTCGTGCAAGGCAAATGCACCTTCTCTCCCAATATCTATCCTTCTCTCTCTTCCTCCCCTCTATTCTCTTCCCCACCCAGTTTTTTTTAAAACACAGTAGTGTCGCAGGATCATGAGCTCTGTATCCTCCAGGGCTCACTCATTCCTCATCTTTCCATAAGACTGAAGTGATCAGGAGAAAAACAGCAAGTCCCGAGGTTGCTGTCTCGTGATTTGTCTGGTGTTTCCCACCACATGGACATTATTTGATATGTCATAGACCACTGAACGACTTTTCTTCTCTGGCTCAGGAGAGTTGAAGTGATCCCTGGGGATTCGGAGTCTCTTGTCCCAAGACTTCTTCGATGCTGAGCATTTGGTTTCTGAGATGTGTTGCCTTTCATTCATGTTATAGTGTGTCCAAACAGTGGGGGTAGTGTGTGTGTGTGTGTGTGTGTGTGTGTGTGTGTATGTGAAAGTGTATGAGTATGTGTATATGGGTGTGTGTGTTCTGTGAGTGGGTGTGTAGTGTGTTTTTATGGTATTTCTATGTGCATGTGTGGTACTGGGGGACCACCCAGAACCTCATACCCACAAGGCAAATGCTCTCTTTGAGCCCTAGTCCCTGCTCTATTTGTTTTTGTTTTTTGTTTTTTGGGTCACACCAGGCAGTGCTCAGGGGTTACTCCTGGCTTTGAGCTCAGAAATCACTCCTGGCAGGCTCGGGGGACCATATGGGATGCCGGGATTCGAACCACCGCCTGTCCTGGATTGGCTGCATGCTAGGCAAACACCCTATCACTGTGCTATCTCTCCCGCCCCTCTTTGGTTGTTTTGATGTCCACAGAAAATGTTTTCCCTGCAATTTGTCTGTTGCAGCCGAATGATGTGAACCCAGAACCCTTGTTTCTTTTCCAGGCAGAGGCTAGATCTGATGCGGGAGATGTATGACCGGGCTGGGGAGATGGCTTCGGGCGCCCCAGAGGATAGCGAGGCCACGCTGACAGGCAGCGACCCGTTCTATGACCGGTTCCACTGGTTCAAGCTTGTCGGAAGGTAGGTGGTGTCTGTGTGGTGCCTGATGTTCAGTAATGGACAGTTTTATTAGCAGAGGCCGCGCCAGAACAAGCGTCTAGGACACAGGTAGGGCGATCGCCTGGCACATCATAGCTGACCCAGGTTCAGTCCCTGGAACCCTGTATTTTTTTCCCTTAGCCCACCAGGAATAGTGTCTGTGTGCAGAGCCAGGGGTAGTCAGTCCCTGAACCCCACCAGTTATGGCCCCAAAACCAAATTAAAATATAATGAGAATAATAATAAAGCCGGGGTTGGAGTGATAGCATGGAGTGATTTGCCTTGCATGCAGAAGGACACTGGTTTGAATCCCGGCCACCCATGTCATTACCACCCCCCCAGCCTGCCAAGAGCAATTTCTGAGTGTAGAGTCAGGAGTAACCCCTGAGTGTTGCAGGTGTAACCCAAAATCCAAATAATAATAAAACCTTGACAGATGTTACAGACTAGTAAAAGAAAAAGTCCCAAAGCCCTGCATGTCATCATCATATTAACTCAGACACACCAGTTTGTCACATGGCTTATTTCCCTTCCGATTGATGTCATGGATCTGTGTGGCCCTAAAATAAAAAGCAAACAAGAAAAAGTCAACAGATGAACAAGATAGATAATTTTTATTTTATTTATTTATTTTTATTTTTATTTATTTATTTATTTATTTTGGTTTTTGGTTTTTGGGCCACACCCGGTGACGCTCAGGGATTGCTCCTGGCTATGCGCTCAGAAGTCGCTCCTGGCTTGGGGGACCATATGGGGAACTGGGGGATCGAACCTCGGTCCGTCCTAGGCTAGCGCAGGCAAGTCAGGCACCTTACCTCCAGCGCCATCGCCTGACCCCAGATTATTTTTATTTTTAAATGTTCTTCTGGTTATATTCTTTTCAGAATCAGAGTGTGGCTTAGAATGCTCAAAACTCACACGTTCCCAGGCCTTGCTGTGACCTCCATGTTTTTAGCGCAGCTCTTTAGTTTGTGGATGTGGTGGAAGCCAGGATTGCTTCTGTGAGACTGTCTGTAGCAGGTCACTCTCTTGGGATTTTAGAGGCAGAGTGTTTGGAGCTTAAATGATGTCAGCTGTTGAATTCTTTTTCCATTGTTGAAGACTTCCTGACATTTCTCACAGAACTGAGTGAAAAGGAGGAGCTTAACCTGCAAATCTCTGTAGAAATGAAACATTCTGGGGCCTGGGGTTATAGGTAGCACAGCAGGGAGGGCATTTGCCTTATACTCAGAAAACCCATGTTCAATTCCCTGCATCCCGTATGGTCCCCCATACGGGAGTGATCTTTGAGCAGAGCCAGGAGTAACCCCTGAACATGGTCCCAAACCAAAAACAACAACAAAGGAATGAAACATTCTGCTTTACTCTGATAGCAGTTTGCTTTGTTTTTTTGTGTGTGGGTTGTTTTTTGTTTTTTGTTTTTTTTGTTTTTTTTTTTTTTGGTGCACTCTGCTAGTATTTGGGAGGGGGGCAATTTGAGTCACACCCACAGTGCTCAGGGGCTCCTCTTGGCTGTACACTTAGAAATTGTTCCTGGCAAGCTCGAGGGGACCATATGGGATGCCAGGATTCAAACCACCATCCTTCTGCATCCAAGGAAAACGTCCTACCTTCATGCTATCTCTCTGGTCCCCTCTGCTAGTATTTTTAAAGAGACAAATTGGCCAAATACATCTCCTGAAGGAAGTCAGACTTACTTTGTCCATACTGTTTGATCAGTTTTATTCCTTTGGTCCAGGGTGACCTGGAAGTTGCTCTTGTCCCTTGAGGCATGGTCTCTATTTTCACGTAGAAACTTGGGCATTAGGGGCCTGAATAGTAGCATAGTGGTAGTGTTTGCCTTGCATGCAGCTGACTCAGGACAGATGCAAGTTTGATCCTCAGCATCCCGTATGGTCCCCTGAGTCAGGAGCGATTTCTGAGGGCAGAGCCAGAAGTAACCCCTGAGCGTCACTGGGTGTGACCCAAAAAACAAACAACAAAAAAGAAACCGGAGCATTATGTAAAGGTTCCCCAAGCACACAGCTTACCTGGAGTGGTTCCCCCTCAACTCACGTGTTTCCTGTGCTTTTCCAAATCTTCTCCTTTGATAGGATCTGCTCTCGCCCCTTCTTCAACCTGAACCCTGATAATTCCTGCTCACTGTGTCCTTTTGCTTTGGTCGCGTTGGTCCACCCCAACCCCGCCGGGCTCCGCCGCATCTTGTCTAACCAACTCTTCTCTCTCCCTGACTCTGTCTGTCACTCGGTGCCCCCTTCCCCATCACCTCATCTAGCTCCCCCATTTTCCACGGCTGCGTGAACGAGCGTCTGGCCGACCGCACGCCCTCCCCTACTTTTTCCACGGCCGACTCGGACATCACAGAGCTGGCCGACGAGCAGCAAGACCCCATGGAAGACTTTGACGAGGAGGCCTTCGTGGACGACACCGGCTCTGACGCGGGCACCGAGGAGGGATCGGACCTCTTCAGTGATGGGCACGACCCATTTTACGATCGCTCCCCTTGGTTCATTTTAGTGGGCAGGTTGGTGCAGCGAGCGGTAGAAAATGGCCAAAAGGGACCAGCTCTTTGCCCTAATGAGGCTCATCGTGCAGTTAACGGTCACGTCAGTGCCCTCGGTACCAGTTGGCGATGCTGCTGGCCCGGCTGACCGGGCCTGGCTTGAAGGGGACCTCCAAAAAGTCGGGGTAGTCCCAGTAGCTGCAATTGATTGATGATTCTGAGCTGAAGCTTAGGAAAAGGGACATAAGGGATCAAATGTTCTGGATTAGGGTGTTTGGGTCTCACTTTTCCTTTAAGGGACAGTGAGGGGAGAAGCCAGGAAGATCCACAGAACAACTCAGGGTACGAGCAGTACAGGACACCCCAGGCTTGAGTCCTGCAGAAGTTTCTGTTGGGCTTAATCATGGGCCCAAAAAAGAAAAAGAAAAACAACCCAGAACATCAAGTTTTCTCCCTCGACTCAGATGTCTTTGGTCATTTCCCGGAGCATGTCTATAGGCCATTGGCTTCCACTAACATTTAACCAGTGGTAAATTCATGCACCAGGAATCTCATGAAATTTTCTGTTGACAGCATCGACAATGGGTGTTTGTTCAGTGCTCCAGGGAGCAGTTCTGAGGCTGTTTTGTTCTGACTGAGGGGGAGCATTGTTTCGGGCTCCATCTGAGGGCTGTGCCCCGCTCACGCAGGGGGTTCCAGTGCTGGGCCACAAGGTCTGATCTTGGGGCACAGGCCCTGATACTGAGCATAGAACCCCCAAACTCGGCACAGGCCCCAATACTGGGCACAAGCCTCCATATTGGACACATGTTCCCTGCAAGCAGCCAGGAGTTAGCTCTGTGCACTGTTGCATCTGGCCCACAAAGAACAACAAAAGAGTTCTGCTCAGGGGCCAGAGAGCTAGTACAGTTGTAGGACTCTTGCCTTGTACTCAGTTAATCTGGGTTTGGCCCTCTGCATCCCACATGATCCCTGGAACACCGCCAGGAGTACTAATTTCTGAGTGCAGAGCCAGGAGTCAACCCTGAGCACTTCTGGGTGTGGCCCCCAAACAAAATCCCAAACAATAGTGGGTATAAAGGGCTGGAGAAGGGGCCAGGCGGTGATGCTGGAGGTAAGGTGCCTGCCTTGCCTGCGCTAGCCTAGGACGAACCCTGGTTCGATCCCCCGGTTTCCCATGTGGTCCCCCGTGCCTGCCAGGAGCCACTTCTGAGCTCATAGCCAGGAGTAACCCCTGAGCGTCACCGGGTGTGACCAAAAAAACGAAACAAAAAAAGGGCTGGAGAAATAGTACCAGGC
>PVKC010035444.1:0-13462 GCA_004027635.1 Crocidura indochinensis | reverse complement strand
AGGGTGATCTCACAACTCATGGATTTTTATTTTATAGATAATAAAGTAGACTGTCTTCCTTTGTGTGGGTGCCTTGCCCAACCAGTTAAAGGAGAGGAAGATCACAGGAAGTCAATCCACATTCAAATGAGGTAGAAGGTCTCTTGACTCACAGCTTTTCAGAAAGCACAGGAGATTTTTCCTTTCTCTGTGTTTAAACTGAAATGGTGATTCTTGTTGAATTTTAGTCTGTTCACCTGTGACTGAGAACTACATTTTTGGTTGGTTCTAACCAACACACTCACTGTGTAGCCTCCAGAATCACATGTGCCAGTTTCTGATAGAAAATTACTCCATGCTAGAGAAATAATACAATGTGTAGGTCATTTGCCTTGCATGTGACTGACCTGGGTTTGATCCCTAGCACCACCATATGGCTTCCAGAGGAATGCCAGAAGTAATCTTGAGCAGAGTCAGAAGTAACCAACACATGAAAATTGTCAGGAATAGCTCACCCCTTCACCCAATTGTTCTTCTTATGACCGGGTAAATAATATAGAAATTAGGCACATACAAGATGCTGAGAATTGGACCTGGATTGATCTCAACATTTCAGGAACACCATTGGCTATAGCCCTAGAGGTCCATAAACATAGCCAAGTGTGACTTTTGAGGTCTTGCTGGACCTTGACAGGTCTTCTACCTCTACCTTTAGTACTTAACTGCCAGTCTGGTTGGCTGAATGTGGGTCTAAGGATGGTTTGAACGAGGCTTTGAAGAATGCCTAGAATCTCAGCAGTGAGGGCCAGTACACCCAGAAGATTGTTCAATGACTTAAAGCATCTTCCTGACAAACACAAACTCCTAAGTTTAAAACTCTTTATAGTGCATATGGCCAGACAATCCTGATGGCCTCACTCTTGGTGACTCCTAATGAGAAGACCCAGGAAAATAGCCTAGGAGCTTAAAGTAGTGTTCCACCAAGATAACAAATTACAAGTCAGATGTTTCCTATAAGTGCTTAGGTGATCTTGACAATGCTGCTCTTAGAAATCTCAGCAAAAAAGGCCCAGACTGTGGCTCTGAGGCTTACAATTGTCCAGGAACTATGTGAGATCATAAGCATAAGCCCTGCTGCTGCTCATACATTAGGACAGTGCTACTCTCTCCATGGTCTGGGATGGGAGGGGAACAAAAAAAAAATAATGGGGCAATGTCTGGAATCTGGAGGGCCCAGGATAGCACATATAACTGCAGCAGGGATGCAGCTTGGGGCTGCACGAAAACCCCCGAGGCTCATTGGTCAGTGAAATCTGAACAAGGATCCAGAAAGATGCTCTTACCTAATTGGGTTTTTTGTGGGGAGGGGGTGTCAGGGGGGATTTGATTTACAAAGCAGTTTTGAGCCATGACTCCCAATCTGGTTTCAGGAGGATCAGCTTCCAAGAGAAAGCTTGTAAGACGAGAGAGAGATCGAAAAAAGGAGCTTCTTAACTGTTTATTTATAAAATTCTCTCTTATATTGACAAATGGGGCCCTCTATAAAATAACCCATTCACTAGGGAAATAACTCTGGGATTGCTCTAAATCCATTCATCTCAAAGTATTTATGTAAACATCTGTCTCAGCCAGGGGGCCCGTTAGGAGCCAGATGGCACACGCCAAAGAGCTGGAGACCACTGTGTGGCAGGACTATTTACACAGATGTGAACCAGGTAAAGGGAAGCCCTGAGCACTGTCAGTGCCCCAGAAAGGTGATAACAGGACACCATGACCACCTGGGTGGGTGCACTGTCCAACAAGAAACCTGATAGAGGGAGCTGGAGGTTGATGATCTCTCTTTTTTTCCTCCTCCCACGCAGTCTCCTGTGGGTGCTTCCTCTTGGCCCTAGTCAAGAAGTCCTTTCACCCCTCGAAAGGAGTTGGTAGTGCCCACCGACTGGATCAGGAGTGGTTGGAAAGAAAACGAGCATGGGACTCATGGAGGAAAACAGTATCAGGGCACGCTAGGCATTATGAGAGTATAGGATTGCATCAGAGAAGGGGCAAACTTGGTGCAAGCAGGGCAGATCAGTGCAATGCGCTGGCCTCCATCACATGCCAGAGTGACTTATTGGTCCCATCAGGACTCCACTTCTTGGTGGCTTCTCTTGCACAGCCAGGTGGTCCAACTCACATCTCTAGATCTCTGAAAACATTGTTGCCTAATAACTTGCTTTTATGTTCTGAGCATGTAGGCTCAGACTGCAGTAAATGGTCCCTTCAACAAAACTGAGGGGAGTAGGATGGCCCAGACTCAGGGCTCCTCAAATGTCTTTCGCATCTGTTGGAAATTTTCAATTCCTGAGTCTCACGTCTGAGGCACCTTTCCTGTTCCTATCAGTCAAAGCCGAGGAGAGCAGCCTGCACTAATGGGACGGCACATCAGGAAAGAGGCAGGAGTCAGGAGGAATTATGAAGGGGAACCCCTGGGGACCAGGACGCCTGTGCGTTTCCTAATTAGCAGCTGAGGTGTAGGGGGACTCCCAGAGAGACTTGCTAACGACCATTAACTCCTTCATAATTCCTCCTGATGGTTACCATCATTGTCACTAGCAGTCCCAATGTTTTCCCTTTTATTGTTATGGGATGTGGGTCTTCTTTGCACGTTCTGATTTGGGCACAGGCTTGATGGAGTGACAGAGAAAATGCCCCCAAATGATTCTCCTGCCTCATGGGGCTGTGAGTGATACAAATCATAGACATTTAGAACTGGAAAAACCATAGGGGGTGTCTGGCCCAATTTCACGCATTCTGCATACTGATGGGAGGGGAGGCAGTGGGAGGCAGAGGCCTGGGTGTCCATTAAGCTCTTGGCAGGCACTGAGCTCTGAGTGAAGGTGCTGCTTAGGTGTGTGTGTTTTCACTTAGGGGGCAGCTGCTCTCACTCTCAGGCATCAAAGGGCTCAAACGAAAGCCGCAGTGCCTGACTTAATCTATGTTTTACTCCCAAATCACCTGTCCCCACTAAATTGAGGGATATAGATACAGGCACCAGTAAAGACTTCATTGCAGAGCTCTGTGGCCATCCAGACTTGCACGTACCAGGCAGTAGTTGAAGTGATCCTAGCCAACAGTGTGGGGACCTCAAGATGTTCTGATGGGTGAGAGGTTCTGTTTTCCAAGCAGTTCCCCTCAAACATGACCAGAATGCAATCGTGTTACTACATGGCTTCTCTTCTATATCATTTTCCCCATCTCTCTCTCTCTCTCTCTCTCTCTCTCTCTCTCTCTCTCTGTGTGTGGCAGTAAGGCCACCTTACTGCCTTAGCACAGGAAACTGTCTCTAAATAAATATGTCCTGGCTGAGTGTTCAAATCTGTCACTATCCTCCACCACCTTTCTCATCTCAACTCACTCATCTTTATTTTCCACCAAAAATTAGTGATTAGCTACTACCTGACAGGCTGAGATGAAAAAGAGACTCTACTTCTCTCATTCTTTAACATTGTCATGCTAGTTGTTAGTGTAGTTAAGTAGAATGCCTGTCTCGAATAAAGGAGGAGGGAGGGTGGCATTGGTGGTAGGAATGTTGCACTGGTGAAAAGGGGCGTGTTCTATTTATGAATGAAACCCAACTACAATCATGCTTGTAATCATGGTGCTTAAATAAAAATTTTATATATTTTTTAAAAAAGCAGCCTTTATCAAAAAAAATTTGAAAAGGAAAAAAGAGGCTCTGCTTTGCTTTTCAAGGAGTCAAATAAAGTGATTTCCTTTAAGAATACTGGGGTGAGGGGGTCTTATTATGCAAGACCCCCAGTAAGGAGGACTGAAAGAAGCAGCAAGACCTTGAAGCTATCTCTCTTCTCTGCTTCGTTTTTTTGTCAATGACTTTGCTTTCTGCTGTTCAGAAAATGATGGGGCCATATTGCAAGCCTTTCCCTGGCCTCCTTGATGTCTGAAATCTACATCTGGGAGTGGAACTGAACTGGCTCTAGCACTACTGAAGGAATCGGGTCTCAGGGGCCATAGGAATGAACCTATGGCCCTGAAAAAGAGACAACTCCTGGGAAAGCAACAGAGCAAATAGTTCTCGGCATTCCTTTTGTGGTTGCTGCGTCCCAAGTTCCACCTAAAAACAGAGAAAAGTGAGGTGGAAACCTTTAGATAGGCACCCTGAAGAATTCTAGAAAGAAGGCAAAGAGGCCGGAGAGATAGCATGAAGGTAAGGCTTTTGCCTTTCATGCAGAAGGTCGGTGGTTCGAATTCCGGCATCCTATATGGTACCCCTGCCCGTCAGGAGCGGTTTCTGAGCATTGAGCCAGGAGTAACCCCTGAGCGCTGCCAGGTGTGACCCAAAGACAAAGAAGGCAAAGAGGCTTTTCCTAATTCAGATCTGGGACCTGAGCTGGTTTGAGGAGTTCTCTGGAGAACATAACTGGAACCAAGTAGAGATGAAGATGAACCGGCATGTATATGTAACTGCATGTAAGCATGTGTGCATGCATGTGAAATGAGTATGAGTTCATGTATGTGTCTGCACACATGTATGTGTGAATGGATGTATGTCTGCACAGATGTATCCTACACGTGCATATGTGCTTGTGTGTGCATGTGTGGGACCCAGAGGAGGTTCAGATTGGATAGCTTTCCAGAAATATGGAAAAACATGTGCTGAAAATAAAACTGCCTAGGGGAGCGCAGATCTTTTGGGAACGATAATATTTTGGAGCCGCTGAAGCATAAAATGCGAGGCATCAAAGACTGAGGAGGGCTGGGAAAGTTGGTAGACTCGTGCAGGAAGCCTTTCACAGCTCATATATAACTCTCAGTGGCTTACATTTCTTCCTATGAGTGATAGCCAGTAAAGAGCTCAGAGTGAAACAGAAATACAATCGACTTTTCATATCTGGACAATAAGTTCTTTTTGGGGGTTGGTGACTGCTGTAAGCTGGAGGAGGGTGGAAGATCACAATACAGAGCTGATCAGGAGAAAAGGAGTAAAGGAAGGAAATATGTGTGTGAACTGGGGAACCCTAGGAGGAATCTGGATTTGTCCAGACTGCTAAAGGAGACCTTTTGGAAGACTTTGAGTCTGAGATATCCCAAGCAGAGAGGGTCATTTTGGCCACTGTCACTCTAGGCATTCAGGACCAGAAACTGAGAAAGAATCAAAGGTGAAATTAAATGTGGTTAGGCCTGAGAGACAGAGCAACAAACTGAGCACTGCTTTGCTGTCAGAGGTCTGGGTTCAGTTCCCAATATAGCTGGTGACTCTGAGAACTAACTGGCATAAATAACTTCTGAGTAGGCCATGAGTACTACTGCTGGGTGAGGCACAATGCCTCCTCCCCCTCAGAAAACAATCTATTTCAGAGAGGCCTTGAATTGAGCTGCTGGATTCTGAAGTGCAAGTTTGAAACTCCAGCGCATAACTGAATGAGGTGAAGTATGGTTTGAGCTCTAAGTGCATTTTAAAAAGAGGCAAATTATGTGAAAATTGATCATCAGCTTAATGGCAGGTGTCCACTCTGGCAAAGCAAAACCTCTCAGAAGAGGAAACTCAGCTTCTCCTGCCGGGATTTGAGAGCTGCAATCACCCCTTCATTTATACACCACTCTGTGCTCTGGTCTCCCCCACTTAATTTACCATGACCCCCCCCCCCACACACACACATGAGGCTACAATTGATCCTGGTTTGGTTTTCTAACATGCAGTTCTTGTGAAGAAACCTGTGCTTTCCAGAACTCCTGCTTTCGAGGCTAGGCCACAGCTTTTGCCTTCGAATTCAAGTTTAATTGTAGCCTTAACCTTAACTAGCTCCTCTCATACTTGAGAACTGTTTTGTATACTGATTTTCCAAAGAACCAATCAGTGTTTACTTGTCACATTCAATTTTAACTGACCTTAGTCTTAGTTCCCCCCACCCCAAAAAGGTCTGGCAGTAATGAACATGATTGTAACTCGTCATCATGGTTGGAAAGTGAATGGTGAATTAACCTAATAGCTCCTGGCAGCATCTTCCATTGGCTCAAAGGTGAGGAATGTGTTTTCTGGAAGGTTCAGGGATCTCTCAATTAGTGGCATTGGTCCCACATTACTGTCCCTGTTGAAGGAAAGAGGAGAGAATGGAGAGAGTTCAAGGAAGATTTTGGAGTAACACCAGCCACTTTTGGTTGCATGGGACAATAGTATTGGATGACGCAGAAGTACCCAGTGGAATCTAGGGTGAAAATTTGTAAAAAAAAAAAAAAAAAAAAGGTTCCATTTTGCTTTGTGAAATTTCTGCCTTTGGAACACTTGGGGAGATCGTTTCTGCAATGGCCCAAAACATGGACTCTGACTCACCACACATATTCAGTCAGCAGCAGTTCAGTGGAAGCTGCTGGCATGTGCCATGATCCAGATTTATATGTTGTGACTTTGTTTCTTCCATCCTGGGGAACCAGCACATCTTCCTCCTGCCTCCTTCCTCTCAATGATGGCTTCACTGGGTCCTCCCCTTGATGCCTGGTAACTCATGTCCCTGCCACAATATGTCACTTCCTGGAACAGTAAATCCTTGCATAGATCTGATATTTCCAAGTCATATTCAGGACTGTGCTGTGGACCCTAAAAGTTTGTCACAGAATAATTATAGGTAACTGTACTAACCAGGTAGGTGTGGATTAGCTCTAAGCTCTGGGAAGCTGTTGAACAGAAAGAGAACACACTGAAGTTGCCCAAACTTGATAGAGGCTCTCAGAACTCCCACACACTTTCTGAACCTCAGGCACAAGGCTTGGTCCCTAGTGTCAGTCTTGAATCACACATAGCAGTGACTCTGAAAGTCTTGCTTTAGTTCATGCTTTTTCAGTGCTGTGAGTTGCGTGCTAGCTGGCAAGTTGAACCCAATACTAGTTGATTCAATCCCAGTAGTCTTAGCTATGGCCTTTTTCTCTACTTGCCTGCTTATATTAACCTGCCTTATTTGATATAGTTGGCTCCCCTACCTTGACCTAAATCTTACAAGTCTCATACAAATATCATTTCTCCTTCGTGCCCAATCTCATCCCTTCTTAGCTGACCCTTTGACTTAAGACTTTCTTTCCTATATGGAATAATCTCACTTTCCTCAACTGTAAAGTGGGTATATAGTCAGACCTTCCACACAGGGAAATAGGCATGTTGAAGTCCATAAAAGGTTTTTTTTTTTTTTTTTTTTTTTTTAGTGGGAAGAGTCTCCCAAATGGACATACTTGGCTGAAGATGTGGTACTGTTTGGATCCTGCAGTGTAAGGGCCATAAGAACCACATCGGTGATATTTGAGGGTCTCTAATATCACAAGTGGTAGTATTTTGTGACCTTCAGGGCAACCCCAACAGGTTCAGAGATCATGAAGGCTACACTTAGTGGTGCTCAGGATATATGTCATCTGGAGATGGAAGATCTCCCAGTGCCCAGACAGGGTTCTAAAGAAGAAGCAGTCCTGGAATGCACACAAAGCCTTCAGTTCATCACCTGCCATGTGCACAGAGAAGACACAGCAAGCCCTATTATCTTTCTTATTTGGCTGGATAATTCCAAACAAAAGTAGGTGACCTCCTGAATAATTCTTCTGGAAATCTCACCTTTCCCCCCAGGAGCTTTGAGATTTCCAAGACTAAGGTTCTTATTTGCATCCGCCTTAAGGGATTGGAGGAGCAATCACATGCCAAGAACCAGAGGAGGCAAATCAAAGACAGATGTGAAAGTCTTTACTTTCTGGATTTAGAAACCAAACCAGGCAGGACCTTTCTAAAGAAACTTCTAAAGCAAACCCTGTGGGGATGACCTTCATTTCACATAGCAAATGAGTGAGAAGTTGGGGTGTTCCGAGGTAGGAGTGATCGTGATCGTGACTATTTCTGGACCTGCCTGTTGGGAATTGTATGGGACCTAACCCAGGCTACTGTGAGATTGTGGAATTTGCATCCAGGAGCCTGGTGTCAGGTTGGTCCTCATCCCTGGGCAATGAGGGAATTGACTATCTCACTGGAGGAATTCTGGCATCTGATTGCAGAGGAAGTGAGCACACTCAACAGAAGGTGTTTGGTGTTAATGTTTGCTCTGTATTGCTCCTGCCAGCACAGTTCCTCAGTCATGCAGATTGACTATAGACCCTGCACATTCCTGCCTCCTGATTTTCAGCATATTGAGGATCTTTGTTCACTAACTCAAAACAGAATTTTGAGTCTTTGCTATGAGAAGAATTTTTCAAAGTAGGAGAAAACCCAAACCAAACTTTTGCAGTCCAAACAAACCCCTCCTCTTCCCCCCAATAAAAACAACACTCTCCAGACAGTCCAAAAAATTGGATAGCATGAAAGCTCAAGGTACTATAAAACTTCTGGTGTGGGTCAACTGGACCCTGAAGGTTCCTCTTTGTTTAAAAGTGATGACTTTATACAGTCCCACATAGGGCTACATTTCCTGATTCCTTTTATGATAACCAAACTTCAGAGCCTCCGAGGGATATCTTGCCTCAGAGTTACTCATGTGCAATTTTCTGTTGACATCGCTGGGAATTGCCTGCCATATGGCTGAAAGCACACTCTTGCCCTTTGCTGGTTAGCTACTTCTCACAGGAATGATTCTGTTTTCCTGAGTGGATTTAATTGCAAAACAGTAGGTAATTGCCCAAGTTGGTGGTATAGAAAGGTTTTGATGGCTCGCTGGGGAATATCTCCCCCATTAGGGGCTACTGTTGTTGTGATTATGAGGTTATGGCCCCTCTCTTCAGCAGAATGGTCAACACCTTATTACAAAATGGTGCTCTTTGGCTTGTCTTTAATGTGGCACCTCATTGGGAGTGTTTAGGGGGAGAAGAAGATGGGGCCTGGAAACTGGGGTCAGAGTATTTTAGATAATGTTCCATCTTCAGGAGGTGAAGGGAATATAGAAGCGTTCTGTCCAGGAAAAGCCCACAAGGAACATCGAAAGAACACCTTCAAGGCTCTGGAGACCCTTCTGTCCATTAATAACTAGAGTCCAGAACTACATCTGACTGACTAGACTTTCTTTAATATCTAGGGTTTTTTATATCTGTGGTCTTTATTTGTTAACTACATTTATTATACACTTAAGTCATATGCTTATAATATGAATTTATATTATTTTAGGGGGAGACCTTCTAAGCAATGCTTAGGTGGTTCTGGTTTCACTCCTGGCAATATTGGTCAGAGCTAGGGCCTAGTACCACAGTGATGTTTGCAACTAGTGGTGCTATCACTCTGTGATGCTCATGGTTCTCAAGGTCACAAGGAGGCATATGGTTTTGGAACCAAACTCAGGGGCTTGCCAATGAAAGGTTTGTACCCAGAGCCCTCCACCCTGATTCAGATTTCTATTACTATGACTACATTTGTGATGTGGTTCTAGATCTTACTTTTGAACTGCCCCATTTTGTAACAAAAGAGGCTGGGACAAACATCTGAGATTTTCTAGTGCTCCTTGGTCAGGGACAGTGTCATCCAGGAATCTACATGACAGTCCTTGCTTGCCAAGGCTTCCTGTCCACAATGAGGTCGATACACAACAGTTCTCACCATCCTTCTGCACCAGGGCAAAACATCCCAGGCAGATTTGTGAGAGGTGTTAGTTTGTATAGTTAGTCCAAGAAACCCAGCTCTAGAC
Organism: Crocidura indochinensis; assembly: GCA_004027635.1. Lineage (NCBI taxonomy): Eukaryota > Metazoa > Chordata > Mammalia > Eulipotyphla > Soricidae > Crocidura > Crocidura indochinensis. The sequence goes on along the minus strand of PVKC010035444.1, from coordinate 3,845 downwards.
AAATGAACAGGTAAGAAATGGACCATGGAGAAGAAGTCTCAGTAGGAAAGCAATACATCCCGACTGGAAGGGGAGTGAGAAGTGGCTAAAGATGCACCTGTACTACAGTGTGTGTCTGTGAGTGTCTGGATAGATGTGATGAGGCACAGTGGGCCGTGGTGTCTCCCACCTGTAAATTGAGACACCTTGGGGGAAGCCTTCCGAACTTCTCTTCACCTAAGACTCAACTTGGCTTTGTACCCACCAAACCACTGCAGAGAGTTCTGGGGGTTCTCAGCTGCTGACTTGAAATGGCCAGGCACTCCCCATATGCAGGAGTGGGAGCTGGGCACAGATATCAAGGGCTTTTGCACCTCCTGGAACCACCAGCTGCCAGTTCATCTTTTCTCCTGAAAACAAGATGAGGCTTATAGGAAAGAAAGAGGGATTTACTGGGATTTGATGAAGGATTTCCTGGCTGTAAAAACACAAAAGGAAATATGATCTTTAGGATGGGAGACCCTCAAGGGATATAAAACCTCATTCCTTCCTTCCTGTAGAGCCAGTAAGGAAGAACCGGGCCTCTGTCTTGGTGTCTTCATCATGTTGGTGATATTCACCCCACAGCCAGCCACCCCAATCTCATTAATTTTAAAAAGAGTTTGCTCTTGGTTTTGTGTTCGGGGAACCCTATGAGATGTTGAGGATTGATTTTAAATGGGCTGCATGTTAGGCAGGCTTCTCCCCCATGATATTTCTCTATCGCCAGACCCCCAGTTGAATTTAGAATGTTGAGACCATAAAAATCTGGGTCCTTTTTCTGCCATCATTGTGTGTGCTGCACATAAAACAGGTCTTCTGGATATCTTGGGGAATGGGAGACCATTTGGTGAACTGTCTGTTCATGGTGCCTCTCTATTAGCAAGAAGGAGCAGAGGGTGCCAAATTGGCTATTAGTGAGTGTATGGCCATTGGTGAATATATGGTCATTAGTGAATGAATGTATGACTCCTGAAATGAATCAGTTGGGAGACAACATTTTGCTGTGCTGAGAAGGAGACTGATCTTACACAAACACACACACACAAAATATAAATTTTGTATTATATACATAGTATAAATAAATTATTTATAAATTTATTGAATCACTGTAAGATGCAAAGTTACAAAGTTGTTCATGTTTGACTTCCATCATACAATGTCCAAGTAACCAAGTTTCCACTTCCCTCTACCAATGTCCCCAGATTCCCTCCTGCTCCCCAGCCTGACTCTAGTAGACACTTTTCTCTCATTTTTCCTATTAGGAACTGCACTTTGCAATACTGTTTGTTATCTTGATATCAGAGCTGAATCCTATGGTACATAAAGAAAGCCTACACAAATCTCTTTATGACCATGGGAACTAGAGGCAAATACTACAGACCCAGCAAGTGGAGCCTGAGTTCTTAAAGGAAGTTTTATCTCAATATTTTGGAGCCACTCTCTTGTTGCCACACCTGGTGATGCTCAGGGGTCATTCCTAGCTCTATGTTCAGAAATTGCTCCGATCTTGTGGGACCATATAGGATGCTGGGGATCAAACCAGGTCTTTCCTGGATCTGCCGTGTGCAAGGCAAATGCCCTACCACTGTGGTATTGCTCCAGCCCCGGGTGCCCTTGCTTTTATTCCAATAGCAGTGCATGTACTTCATTCCTCAGGTATGGAGAGTAAAAGTAGGGAGAAACTGTTAGAATCAGATATAGTACACAAATGGTCATTGAGTTTGAACTGAGTCCAGGCGGTCTTCTCATTACTGGATTCTATGGAATGTTCTTTCACTTATGTTATATAGGTGGTCTAGAAATTGTACATCACTATTTGGATTTATACAAGAGTCAAATTGTGACCTTGATATTTGTGGCACTGGGAGGCAGGCCCATAGGCTGAGTCAGGACAGAGGTTTATAGCCAGACATCTTGGTTTAGTGTCCTCTTTGAGAGTTTTGCTGTCTGGGTCAAATACCACCTGAGCCTTACATTCCTCCTCTCTAAAGAGAAAGCTACTGGTACTGATGGAGGAACTTAGAGGAGAGGCACAAGAAGTGAGAAATTAAGCTTTGAATTTTATTCTGCACTGAGATGTTCTTGAAGGAAGTTCTGTTGGACGTGTGATGACAAAAGAGCCCAGCTTTTCTATCTAGAACCAAGGACATCTGGTAGTTACATGTTACATTATTATGTGCGTTTTGATAATTTTTTTATCTTATAGACTCCCATTAGATTGAATTTCTTTCCTTCCTAGGGCCAAGGACCACCCTAGGATCTCCTAAATATGAAACAAATGCTCTGCCATTGAGCTTTATTTCCCACCCCTAAACATAATTTCTTATCTTACTAAAACTTAATTCAATGTCCCTAGCAATAGTCTCAGGCATGCCACAAGCACTTCAAGAATGTCTGATGCCTTCAAATATCATTCTTGTGTATGTTCTTCTCTGAAATTTTCCTTACTGTATTTTGGGAAATGATAAAGCAAAAAGATATATCAATGGAGCCCAGTTATTCTTGCAGGACTCCCGGGATAGATGCCTTGTGGATTGCCCTCCGCTTCAACTGTGGTTTTGGCCATTGACTTCTTTGGGCATCAGGCTTCCAATCACACAGGAAACATAAGCTGTCCTGCTGGAGGAGCCACATCGGCGAACACTGGTTCTACCCAGCCAAGAGCTGCAGGGAAGCACCAGCCATCTACACGAGGTCATCTTGGGTCAGGTGGTTTTAGCTGAGCACCTGCGTGACTGCAGCTGCATAAATAGTCCCCAACCCCTCCTCACACCTCCCCAGAGAGACAAGCAGAAAACCTTTCCAGCTGAGTTCAGCCCAAATTGCAAAGCTGTGAACAGAAAATGATTGCAGTTTTCAGCTACTACATTCGGATGGTTTGTTAAACAGCAATAGCAAAGGAATAAAGGTGGCAAGGCAGGGTGAGCGAAGAGCCTGTCTGAGAGGGGAAAGGGACAGGAAAGAAAGGGGTTCAGGGTCTTTGGAACATCTTCTGAGGGGTAGGGTCACCTGGGGGCAAGGATTAGCATAACTCTGGTGTTACTCCCCTTTGCCTCTCTTCTTACACCTCAGTTCCAAATTCATCTGCCAGCCATGATCTACCTCAGCCCGGTGCGAGTTTGATCATGGCTGGGAGAGCCGCCAGGGGACCAGATCATTCCTCTGGCAGCAGCCACAGAGCTTTCTCTACTCTGTGCTGGCAGCCAGCCTTGAATAAGAGCCTGTGAACAACTTGCCATGGGACACCCTGTCATTGGGAGTGGGTTAAGTAAAGTTTTACTTTACTCCTAACTCTATGCTCAAGGATCATTCAGGCACTGCTCAAAGGTGCCTGAGATGGAACCAGGTATTATTTCTCTACCCCCTTATTATTCTTTTGCTGTTGTTTACTTATTTTTTACTTTGAGGCAACACTCAACAGTGCTCAAGGCTTACTCTTGGCTATGTACTCAGATCCCTACTGGTAGAGCTCGGGGGATCAGAGTTTGAATGCTGGGGAGTGAACTCAGGTTGGTTTCTTTCAAGGCATGTGACCCACCCACTGCACTATGGCTCTGGCCCCATTGCTTCCCTGTTAGTCTTATCCCGTTATCCCTGACCTGAACCCTCCCTCACTCTTAGACTCTTATTTCTACCTTTTTTTGGGTGTAGTTAGTTTTCTTGTCTTGTAAGCACAATTACACTTTACGGTTTCATCTTCCCACCTGCAGTGTTGAGTGGCACAGGATAAGGAGCAGGAAACCCCAGTCCTTGATTGATGGTTTGACGTGTTTCTTTTTTTTTTTTTTTTTTTTTTTTTTTTTTTTTTTTTTTTTTTTTTTTTT
>PVKC010035443.1:0-13461 GCA_004027635.1 Crocidura indochinensis | reverse complement strand
CACTATGGCTTCCATTCCAGCAACTACATGAGCTACATGGAACCTGGAAACCAAACACGTCCATCAGCATTTCTGCTCCTGGGACTTTCACAACAAGCTGTGCTACAGCCTGTCATCTTTTGGCTGTTTCTGTCCATGTACCTGATAACATTGATTGGAAATCTTTTCATCATTCTGGCCATAATCAGTGACTCCCACCTCCATACCCCTATGTATTTCTTTCTCTCCAATCTGTCCTTTGCAGACATCTGCTTCACATCTTCCACCATCCCTAAGATGCTGCTGAATATCCAGACGCAGAGAAAAGCCATCACCTATGCAGAATGCCTCACCCAGATGTTCTTTTTTATGATTTTTGGAGGGCTAGATAACTTCCTCTTGACTACGATGGCCTATGATCGCTTTGTGGCCATCTGTCATCCATTGCACTACATGGTAGTCATGAACCCCAAGCTATGTGGAATCCTGATTTTAGTCTCATGGATATTGAGTGTCCTGGATTCTCTATTACATTCCATGATGGTGTTGAGACTATCCTTTTGTACAAACCTGGAAATCCCTCACTTTTTCTGTGAATTTAATCAGGTGCTCCGAATTGCCTGCTCTGACAACTTCCTCAATGACATAGTCATCTATTTTAATGCAGGACTTCTGGGTATTATTCCACTTACTGGTATTCTTTACTCATATTCTAAGATTGTGTCTTCAGTTTTGAAAATCTCATCTGCTAGTGGCAAGTATAAAGCCTTTTCCACATGTGGGTCTCATCTCACAGTGGTCTCCTTATACTATGGGACAGGACTTGGCGTGTACCTTAGTTCAGCTGCTACTGAAAACACCAAGGATAGTGCAATCGCCTCTGTGATGTACACAGCTGTCACTCCAATGCTAAACCCCTTTATTTACAGTCTTAGAAATAAGGATATAAAGCAAGCCATAATTAAATTTTTCAGTTGAGAACTACGTCATCTGACAGGGCCCTGACTTCCTCATAAGTAGCAGTAGTTAAAACAATTATTATATAACTCAGGGGTCCCCAAACTAACCACAACTTTGGGCTACATCTAGCAGTCAAGCACATTTATCCATCCTGCCAGGAGTTTTTGCCACTGCTTCCTATCCTGCTTGCTTAGTGGCTGACTAGTGTTTTTCGCATGTGTGAGATGTGCGCCACAGTCTCTGACTCCTCTCTCTCTCTCGCTCTCTCTGTCTCTCTCTCACTCTCTCTCCCCTCTCTCCCTCTCTCCTCACTATCAATCTCTCTCCCTTCTCTCCTCTCGCTGTCTCTCCATTATAACTCTCCTCTTTCCTCTCTCCCCCATCTCTCTCCTTGACCCCCTTTTCTAAGTTTCAGGCAGGGGTTCTCAAGTTATGGCCCACAGAACACTATTGTTCATAGATTATTTTAAAAGATCTATTTTATGGCCTCCTATGATCTGAGGAATAGTTAAATGACCCCATTTAATAAATTTGAGAACTGATGACTAATCTCATGACTTTTTTTCGTTACCAAATAACTAGTGAGTGGTTATATTAGATGCAGTTATTTTCTGCACTTTTTTCATGGAATATGACATAATATACCAGCTGATAGGAAAAAATGATGTCATTAGTCAGACATTATTCAGTCAGGTTAAAGAATACAAAACTGAGTCGAACAATAGTCTTATAAATCAATAGACATTTAGATGAACAAAAATAATACTGGCAAGAGAGAGGACAATGAATGGAACTCATCCACTGTAGCAAAATTAAGCAAGTTGAACGAACACTGCTCATGGAAATATGGGACAATGTCAAATAGTGTAGCATTTACTTTAGAAGTGTTCCCAAGGAATAAAAAGAAAATGGAAAGGCCAGAGAGATAGCATGGAGATAGGTGTTTGCCTTGCATGCAGAAGGTCGGTGGTTCGAATCCTGGCATCTCATATGGTCCTCTGAGCCTGCCAGGAGTAATTTCTGAGCATAGAGTCAGGAATATCCCCTGAGCACTGCAGGGTTTGACCCAAAACTTAAAAAAAAAGGGGGAAAATGAAGTAAAAAACATTGTTTGAAGGAATAATGACTAAAACTCTAACATGGGGAAAGGAAACACTTAGGAACAAAAAGCCCAAAAAGATTCTAGTTGAGATAAGAGCCATATTACAGTACGTTTTAATCAAAGACACCAAAAGTCAACTAGAAAGTAAGGCTCTTTTGTAGGAATGATTTGGAAAAAGTCTTCCACATTAGGGAATTATAAAGAAGCTGTATATTAGTACTTTTTAGGAAAGTCAAAATTCATTAAGCTTAAATTAAAGGCCTCTAAATAGTACATAAAAATTAATGTATAAATCTCATTGGATATCAAAATTATATAGCGGGAGAAGTGAGTTAATCACTAATGCAGCAAGTCTGAAGTTAGATGGTAACAGTAGGAAAGAAGTGAAACAGGTCCAGAATTATCAATAAAATCTATGATTATTCTGTCCTGGGATCATGGCAAAATCTATTCTAACATGTGGATCATCACAGTAATGTATCTGAAATCCTGATTATGAATGGGGAAAAAGGAAAGATCCTGGAAGGACTTGATGTAGGGACTTCTTTACCAGGTAAAAGAAGAATTCCGTTTCAGAACACAAGGCTTTAACCAGCATAATGGTGCTGGGGGACAGAGCCTAGAGTTCCACATGGATGGATCCACTCACTGCCCAGTTACCAAGTAACCAGGTCATTTTAGGGATTAATGCAGAGATACATAGACCATAGGAGTGGGAGTTCTGCCACCAGGAAGATCCATAGCATACAGTGCCAGATGCACCTGGGAAATATCTGAGAGCTTTCAAGTCCTAAAAAGTCGGGAGAACAGTGAACACTGGCTGAGCCTACTCTTGGGTACATCAGTAAACAAAGCAAGAAACAGAACATGTCCAATGGAAGACAAACATAGAGGCACTGATGGCAGAACTGAAATTACCAAGGAAGAAAGAATGATGGGAAGGGTCATTCTGTGGTCAGAGGTCATGACTTAGTAGTGGCACTGTGGTGGTGGATTTGGCATAGTAATATAATAACCCTACAAGTCAAGAACTTTTATATCCTTGTAAACCAAAATATTTTCAATATTTAAATAGATGTCCAGCATTATGTCCTTAAATCTGGATAATTTATATAATCTAAGTTTTGCCACACTTTCACAATTATTCTGTAATTAAGAAAATCTCTTCATCCACCACAGAAATAGAATTCAAGTGGCTTAGATTTCGGGTAGAAAACCTTTACCATTAAAAGGAACACTTCTTTGGGTCTAGAGCAATAATTGGACTAAAGTTAAGGTGCTTGCCTCATATCTCATATGTTTCTCCAAATCCTGTATTTTTTTAAAATTTTGGGCCTCAACACGCAGTGCTCCGGGCTTACTCTTATCCTTGCACTCAGTACTTATTCCCGAAAGCCTCTATATTGTACTATATTGTAACCCAGGGATCAAACCTGGCTTGACCGCATGTAAAGTAAATACCCTACCCCACTGTGCTATCACACTGGCCCAGTAGTACTTCTTTTTAGCATAAACAGTACTGTGTATATTTATTTTTACTAGATTGATATTACTATTTTCTTCTACTATAGTCATTGAATATTTTACTTCCTGTATGGTCAATTATATGGAATGGAATGTTGTGTAATTATTATATGCAACTATATGAAATGCACTCAGGATATTATTCCTGGTGGTTCTTGGGGGGTTATATAGAATGCTCGCAATAGACCCTATCTATCCAGGCCCTCTTCTCTTAAAGTAGGATTTACCAATTTTTCTAAGGAGCACTGGTAATGGTTTTGAATTGAAGAAAGTTTAGTCTCTTGAATAGAGTGCCAAAGAATGTCTCAGTTAGCTCCTGTTTCTTCCTCACTCTCCTTATATGGATCGCCCTCAAAACTGCCCAATATTTCTCTGTCTAATTTCCTCTCCATAACATCGCATCTTCCTTCCTTTTACAACTCATCCTTTTGGTATATTTCCTATTTTTAATTGTAATGATTCTAAATCTGGTTTAAAAAATAACAATAGCACAGGAACCACACAAATTTGGGCATGAATAATAAAAGAATTGAGTATTAATGTCTTAAACACAGGACAATGTTGTGAATTTCCTGAAATTGTTGCTCCAAGAATTCCTTCTTTAGGGGTTGGAGAGATAACATGGAGGTAAGGTGTAAGGTGTTTTCCTTGCATGCAGAAGGGCGGTGATTGAATGCAAGCATCCCATATCATCCACTGCACTTGCCAGGAGCAATTTCTGAACTTAGAACCAGGAGTTACCTAAGCGCTGCCGGGTGTTACCCAAAAACCAAAGACCAAAAAAAAAGGAATTATTTCTTTATATTTACTACAGAAATATGCCTAGCATTTTAAAAAATTGCATGTACTTGTGAAAAAAGAAGACTCAGTTTTCTGTTGCCAGCTACTGTGAGTGGATCTATATTAGCTATCACCACTCCATATTTTAAATATTCCTGTAAAAAAAATTGGGTTCTTCCTTTAGAAGGAAAACTAGTCATTTCTCAAGACCATAAATTAGGCCCCAGAGTTCAGACTTATGGGAAAGTAAAATAGCAAAGGGCAAGTGATCCAAAAGAAAACCAAAAATACCTAGATGAATCAGTTCACATATGAGATCCATGCATTTTCTCTACATACTTGTCAATTGACAGGTAACACAAAAACCCATTTTACTCTATAAACTCCATCAAAGCAAACCATATTTAACTTGCTCCTATCCTAAGTTTCTTCTCTTGCTCAGGAGTTTCTTTTTCCTCTACTAGATTTCCAATAAGTTTTCTATTTCCAAGACTCCAGCATAAAAGCCCACTAACTTATGTTTTTTCATCCCCATGTATCTAATCACTGTACTCAGAAATCTGCTCATTATCTTGTCTGTCAGTTCAGACCACCAACTCCACATGGCCATATATTTCTTCCTGTCTGGCCTTTATGGACATTTATTGACCTCCACCACTATCCCAAGACACTGATACACATTTAGACACAGAGAAAAGCATTACCTTAGAAGGCTACATCCCTTTTTATTCTTTGAAGCACTTGACAACTTTCCTCATAAAGTGATGACCTATGACTGCTTTGTGGCTATCTGCCATCCCCTGCACTATAGTGTTATTATAAACTCCAAAGTCTGTGAATCAGTTTTTCTGAATTTTTGTAGATCATTAGTGCTCTGAATTCTTAATTGTAAATATTAATGGCATTACAAGAGACGTTCTCTATAGGAGTGGAAGTATTATTTTTGTGTGTGAACTCCTTCAAGTGTTCAGACTTACTCTTGCATCTGCTTTCTGGGGACAATAAGGAACTCTGAGGATCTAAATGGGGGTAGATTGTATGCAAGGTGAGTGCTTTTCTCACCTTACTACCTTCCAGATCCAGATGAGTTAATTTTGATCAATAACAGGTTGTTAAATATTTATGGAGTATACATAACATTAGTTGTAATGAATGACTCCTTTTTCAGTTGGCCTCAAATGTGTTCATTTAGAATCAAATATATATTCAAGCACAGGACAATTGTCTCCAGCAGGTAATAGGACAAAATATCTCCAAATTTACATTAATTTCCTGTTTCTAGCAATATAAGATTTTAACAAAAATCTGTTTATCCTTGAGTGTAGAGATGGAGTTCAATGCTAGATGTAACCTTGCACTTGAGAGACCAGAGCAGACTCTTATATGAGTGATAAAAAAAATTGGCTCAAAACGTTTTTTGCAGAAGTGCTTGTAGTTGCTGCATAAAATCTTGAATAACCTGATTATGACCATTTAAAGAGGCAAATACAATGCCTGGGATAATCCAACTACATAAGCTGAAATCACTTACTATTTTGCATGGCTCTGAAACAACTGAGAGTAATGTTAAGTAGCAAGTTCCACTAGTTGAGCAGACTTGTAATTAGTATGTACTAGAATGGTGAATGAAGGGTCAGTGATGCAGCATTTTCCTTATGAGAACCCATCAATATAAAACACGGAGCATAAAGCATATAGGGGAGTAACAAATAATAGAGAATATCATAAAATGTGTCCTCTACAAGTGGAAGTGGAAATAGCTCTGCACCTCTAAGAAAATAATGGGATGATACAAAGGCCACCCACAGAATGGGAGAAACTATTCATCCAATACCTATCAGATACAGGGCTAATATCTAAGGTACTCAAGGTACTGACAGAACTTAACAAGAAAATCACATCTAACCCCATCAGTAAATGGGGAGAAGAAATGAACAGACTCTTTCTCAAAGAAGAAATACAAACAGCCAAAAGATGCATGAATAAATGCTCCACATCACTAATCATCAGGGGTATGCAAATTAAAACAACAATGGTGTATCATCTCATACCACAGAGACTGGCACACATCACAAATAACAAGAACAATCAGTGCTGGTGGGGATGTGGACAGAAAGGAACTCTCATTCACTGCTGGTGGGAATGCCTCATAGTCCAACCTTTATGGAAAACAATATGGAGATTCCTCAAAAAACTGGATATAGAGCTTCCATATGATTCAGCTATACCACACTATGGATATACCATAGAAACACAAAAAAATGCAATAGAAATATGCCTTTCTCACACCCATATTCATTGCAGCACTATTTACAATAGCCAGAATCTGTAAACAGCCAAGATGCCCTTCAACAGAAGAATGATCAAAGATGTGACCCCTCCTTAAACAAACAAAAACATTATTTAAATGTTATTTAGGATATCAGTGAATAATGTCTGATTAAACTATGTAGCTCTTAGGGAGAAAAAGGCAAAACATGGGAGGATGCATCAAACCAGAGTCTACATATATTCAAGAGATCACATGTGCCACTTGAGATCATCTCTTGCTAGAAGGAAGAAGTCGAATTGGGGTAAGAGACAGAAATAAATTTCCCAAGGGTCAACACTGACACAATGTGTATTGTTTTTCTCTCTTCCTTCCAGAGAACTAAATCTCTCAGGAATTAGAAGATTCAAAGAATACATCATTAATAAGTCTCCTGGGAATTCTAATCCTAAAGCCACAAAAACTCTAAAGATGCCTTCTATTCCTTCTTAAGTCAGTTTTCTTCATCACACATGATAAGAAAAGAGAATTGCAGTGATGATTCTCATGATTGGGTCTATCTGCCTATCCTTCTTGGAGACAGAGCATCCAATGTTACTACCTATCACTCAGGGAAGAATCTGGACCTGTGGTGTTGGGCTGGGTAACTGGGTAAGCTGCAGCATCTTTGCAGATGTCAGGATATGTGGAATAGCTCAAGAGATTTTGTTTGTATTAATTCAGTAAAAAAAAAAAAGTATTTAGGGAGAGGCAAAGGAGAGGAGAGAGAGGCAGATAAGCTCCAAGATTGTGGGAGGGACCTTCTAAAGCTGAATACTGGAGAAAAGTTGAAGCTCTTTCCCTTCTACTTTTTATTAAAATAAAGGTGGGTGAGTGAACATCTCTTTATAATGTCTCATGAATGTGCCCATTAACATGGAAAAAGATACTGAGATGATTGTCATTTGGGATTCTGGTAGTGCCTACATCAACTAGACTATCAGGCATTATCGATTGGTAATGATTTGAAGGACTCAATAAAGATAACAAGGAGGAGCCGGAGCAATAGCACAGCAGGTAGAGTGTTTGCCTTGTACGTGGCTAACTGGGTTTTATCCCTGGCATCCCACAGGGTTACGGAGTCTGCTAGGAGTGACTTCTGAGTGCAGGAACAGGAATAAACACTAAGCACAGCAAGGTGTGCGCCCCTCTAAATTACAAAAGGAAAGAAAACATCATGAAACAAAGCCCTGCCAATACTATTCCTGAAAATGCTAGAATAAATTTCTTTATTTAGTCTCTGGTGTTATGACACCATCATGAGTCTTGCATTAGTCAACATTTTTCTCTTGTTTCACTATTTCTTCTCTCTCACTGTTAGAAATATCTGTTTAATATTCTATCATTTAAGCATCCCACAGATGAATTATTCAGTAAGCCCTGCGTGTTAGACAGAACACCAAATTCTCTGATTAAGGAACAGAATCAAAAGTTGTACATTTTCTCACGGGGCAATTTTATTTCAAGGGAAAAGAGAAACACAGGTACTGTCTGGAGCTGGATTGGCAACATGAGTGAATTGAATCTGAAAGGAATCTAAAAGTGAGATGCTGGTGGAGAGGGTAATGTTCGCCTGTTGTATTCATAAAATCAGAAATGTTGGAGTACTACATGTATAAAACAGTGCATTGAAGTATTGTAAAATTTATACCATGGTGAGTAAAATAAAATTATTTCTTAAAATAGAAGACTTTTCATGTGGGTTTCTCATTGTTTTGAGCCTTGATGTTCTAGTACAATTTTTTTTGGCTCTCTTAGGTTCTTTCAGATGGCAAGCAAGAAAACTTATGTCTGTTCATTGAAATGCTTCTATATCTAGTAAATCATGTTTTGTTTATCTCTATTCTAACCTATCACCACACTTAACATCTCCTTTTTCATCTTTTCACAGTAACTATTGATCCCTGTTGTCCTTTTAGTCATTCGCTCACTTACATTTTCCATCTCTGGGACATAGTTTTCAGAAGAGTAACCTGTTCCATGGAATTTAATGATAAGTTTCCACCAATAATGTGCACATAATTAACCTACCATTTAACAATTCTTCCATTTCTGATGTTAATTGACTCCAACTTGTTTTCTGCAGCCCTTCAGTACAGTTATTTGAGACATGTGACATGTAATTAGATTGTTGTTACACATTATTCATGACATTTAATCTTTTGACATTCTCCATTGTGGTCTCTTTGTGTTCAAGGGTTTTGAGAAATATTATGTTCACAGTGACGCTATCTTTGCCAGTACCTTAAATTCTAAATTATTCTTTGTGTTTATCTGGCCCATTCATTTTCTCTCTTTAGAAGCTCCTGAGAACCACTGCCAATTTTTTATTTCCAAGTTATTATGTAATATATTGCCATACATTAGAAGTATATTTCAATGTAGCAGAAGATATGGAGACCTATTTTTATTCTCTTACCTAATAAATGTGATCTTGGATCCTTCAAACTAAACATTTTGAATAAAGATGCTCTAAACATATTCATGCAAGGTTTATGATACAGTTTTGTCATAATATTGCATCATACCATATGTTTCAGTTGTAACTCTATGGATCAACAACAAAGATTTAAAAAATAGTTGACTATTTCCCTCAAAGGAAATAGCTTGACTCTCTGGAAACACTGTGTTTATTTCTGTAAGATATTCTGTATCTTAAAATTTTATAAGAATATCACTGTAAAATGTTCTTTTCTACTCACTGTTCTAGGGAAGAAGATAGCACAGTGGTAAGGAATATAAATATAGTAAAATTTAAAAACTGAAAAATACTTTTTTATTTTTAGTTGAATAAAAATGAAATAATTTTAATCAAGTATACCTTATTATTTTCTTTTTCTTTCCTGGAAGCTCCATTGGAAATGTAGCCTGGGTAATTTTGTTTGATCATTTTCTTTGGTTCTTTTTTGTCTTTTTGGTCACACCTAGCATTGCTCAAAGGTTACTTCCATGTTATAAACTAAGGAATCACTTCTGGATGGCTCAGGGGACCATGTGGGATGCTGAGAATTGAACACCGACAGATACCAGGTCAGCAGTGTGCAAGGCAAGCACCCTACCAACTGTACTATTACTCTACCTACTACGTTGCTTCTTTGTTAAGCACATACAAAGGAAATCAAATATTTCTCTTTCATTTTCTATTGCATTTTACTTAGTATCACCTATATCATTGTAATGGCAAGAGTTCAGCTTTTTCATTAATAATTTCTTTATTTAAGCACCACAGTTACAAAAATGTTCATAGTTAGATTTCAGTTATCAAATATACACAGCCCTTCACCAATGTTACTTTTTCCCACCAATATTTTTACAGAAAAGAAGTATACTATTGTATATTATACTGTATATTAGACACATCTTCATTATCTAGTTACTCACTGATGGGAATCAAACTGTGCTCCGCAGAGAACATATGTGAGGAAAATAAGTGGAAACTGTTGGTTAGACAGAAGTGAAATGTTAAATGAATTTGATAGTGCTTTCATAAGCATGTTATTATACTTTTGAAGATGTATGAAAGAATACTTTCATATGTCAATATTCATAAGTTATATGAGTATTGCAAACAAAGTTGTAAGAGTTAAAAAATTGTAAAATAAATAAACAATACAAAAACCAAGAACTTAACTTTTACTACCGTATTTACTTATAAATGTATAGTGCTATGTTTTCTACTGAAGTATATGCTACATTTTAACCACTTTCTGAACAGGTGTAAGCTTTGTGCTTACAAATAGATAATTTTGAATGTGTTTGTATGTTCAAATGTTAGAAAGATAATCATCTTCAAATGAATTTCATTCCCCTTTAATCGCATACAATTTTCCTCTTTTGCGCGGGTTGCATTTGAGGATACTCCTTTTCTGTGAATCCATGCCTATTCTTTTGCCAACACTAGTTTATTAATTAATTTTGCTTCATCAAAAGTATTAAAAGTTTGTTTTTCTTGTATATTTGTTAGTTAGTCTAGTCATTTTGGTTCTTTACATAAAATTCAACTTAATGGTTACCTACAAATAGTCTGTTGGTCTTTTGACTGGTAAGTTGAGAGGTGATCTTACAAGACCTGTGCTTTCTCATCCCAAGTAGCAATCATCTCACCATCTTTTAGCTTTCTCAACTTCATTTATTGTGTGTAATTTCTGCAGATAACATGATAAAAGTATTGCATTTTATAGAGAATACCACCAACACAAGTAGTATTTGCATTACTAATTATAATTGTTTCATTTGGGCATGTAATATGCATGAGTATTTCTATTTATCATGTTTCTTTCAGCCTTACTATCTTAGCTTAAGAGTTTAGTGGGGTTTTTAATTAAATTGCTAATTGAGGACATTCTCAGCTCAGGAAACCATTATTTAACCAATACCACTACCCATATAGATTTACTTAATTTTCTTTTATTATTACAAAAAGTAGAGTACAAAATTATACTTAAATATAATAAGTGATTGAGATCGTTTGCATTTGTACCTAAACTTTTGTAAAAAAAATGGTTCTTATCATCAAGCATAATATTGTAAGATTATGATTATACTCTATTTTTAAAGCAATTTATTTTATTTATTGATTGGTTCTGGGGGCACGCCTGATGATGCTCAGAGGTACTTCTGACTTTGTGCTCAGAAATCATTCCTGGCATGCTTGGGGGATCCTATGGATGCAGGGAATTGAAACGGGTCAGCGCATGCAAGGTAAATGTGATATCGCTGTGTTATCTCTACAGCCCAAATGATTACAGTTTATTCATTTGAGGACATGTCTGTTAATTTTCTGAGCTTTGTTAGCAAAGAGTGTTGAAATTTAAGTATTATTTCTAGATCAATTATTGTATTTTCTTTTATTGGTATATTATATTTATTTTCTAATATTTCAACTGCCAAGAATAAGTTTCATCTAGCTTTATAAAAATTATTTGAAATTAGTATCAATTTATTAACATTTTATCACATATTTTGACTTCTACCCCATTCTGACATGTTGTTTTCTTTTACTGCAATTAATGACAACTTTCTAGAAATAATCTGTTGTTAAACTTCTTTCCATTTTACCATGTTTCTCCCTCTATGTCTCTCTTATCTCTTCAGTTATCAAAAAAGTCTCATAGAACTCATGTGTACTTAGGATCCTTACTCTAGGCCGAGTGCTTCAAAATTCTTTTTTTTTTCACAGAAAAATTAGCTACAATTGTTTCTTATAGTGTTTTGTCTTATTGAATATTAGAAGAAAAGGCATAATTTCTAGCAGTTTTAATAGGAATCATTTACATGAGGTTGGTCAGGTTTGTAGAAAAATAGTCTTAAGAAGCAGCTAACTTTGTAAAGATATCACCATAGACCAGCACTTATTCATGCCTATTTGAAAATTGAAATATACAAAATTGTTAATTTACTCAGCATCTTTTTTTAATTAATATCTTTACTTAAACACCTTGATTAAAATACGATTGTAGTTGGGTTTCAGTCATGTAAAGAACACCCCTCTTCACCACTGCAACATTCCCATCACCAATGTCCCAAATCACCCTCTTCCCCACCCCACTCCCACTTGCACTTAAGACAGGCTTGAAATACCAAGCTCAGTTGCCAGAGGAGCTTGAATCTTAGCCATTTCATCAAACATATTGTCCTCTGCTTCCTGGTCAGTTACACTCTCTATGCAGGTGCAAACTATTCCATTCTGGTGGTTCTTGGGTACTTGTGATGTGTAACAGAAATGTTTTCTTGAGTGTGTATGTAGAAGAAATGATCACTACAAAGAAAGTACATGCTGACCAGATGTTCCTTTGTACAATAACTGAAAATTTTGTAGAAAATAGAGAAGCTGAGTGAGGGAATATCTTATTTTAAAGTTATCAAACTAGATATTGACTAGGCATGATAAATAATGAATACCTTACCCCACCCTCGATAGCAACATCTTACACATTAAAAGGCAACAGGAAGACAGCTTGCCACAGCATGGCATTATCTGGTCTCCTGCAAGAGCTACTAACTTATCTATGGCCTCTTATTTTTGTGGAATTTACTTCTGTTACACCACATATTGCTTTCAGATGGTAGCAGAAATTTCCAATATGAGGTCCTTTGGGGAATTCTTCTGCTTGACCTGAATACTCTTTTATTGAAATCTCTTCCCCACATAAATATACTCCACTGTCTTCACATGTTCTCTTTACAAGGAGAAATAAGTTTCTCTTCATACTTCTCTTTATATTCCAATTACAAAAATTCGTCAAAGGCTATCTCTGTACTTTATTTACAACATTATCAAGCTCGCTATTTTACTTGATAATAATAACCCACAATAAAACTCTGATATTCTAATGTCACCTGACCACAACCCCCCAAGACCGAATGTCATTAATTATTGTAATTTCTTTTCTAATTCCATGCTCTTTCCCAGTGATCAAGAAAAAAATATATGGAAAATAATAGGCTAAAATTTGTGAAAACAAAAAACAATCAGAATTTCATCGGTACTGGAAACTGTATATTAGAAACTGTTTGGTTTAGTGGCTTTTTTATTTTTGCATTAAGAGAACTCAAAACTTTCAAAAACTTTGAAATCTTCAGTTACACACAGTAAATCTATAGGTGATATAGATAATAAAAAGAAATTCATTAACTGTGTTTGAAAAAAATCCATATATTTTATGTTAATTTATTGGTCAACACCTGTACCTAAATCTGCATTACTATGGCTTCCATTCCAGCAACTACATGAGCTACATGGAACCTGGAAACCAAACACGTCCATCAGCATTTCTCCTCCTGGGATTTTCACAAGAAGTTGTGCTAC
>PVKC010035442.1:0-13464 GCA_004027635.1 Crocidura indochinensis | reverse complement strand
CCACATTTGAAAAACCCACATAAGATTCACATCCTTTTTCTTTGATATAAAATATTACTGAGATACAGGTTCATATTTTCTTTCCTGTTCCCTATTTCCTAATGCCAATAAACCACACTTGATCAAGATAGTCATAACATTTCTTCTTGTACACACAAAAAAGCGTTTTCTGTGAATTTTAGAAACAAAAAAATAGGATCCTTTAAATAAATTATTATTTAAGCAAGTGTTTAAAACTTTTCTTTTTCTTTTTTAGTTTGAGAGACTGAACCTTGCTCTGCAGAGAACTCTGGCAAAACACAAGCTCGAGGAGAGCAGGTAAACTGAATTCCTTGCACTGTGGGCACTTCTGGGTACCATTGCTATTAACTCTACAAGTATCTAGCTCTCATGGAATGTGTCACTATGTTCGTAATCTTTGTAGTATGCCAGCATGTGGACACAGTATTTGAGTTGTTACTAAACTGAAAGTAAATGCACTTCTCTTCCCACTTTTTATGCTTGGATAATAGGATGATAGGAAAAGGCAGACTGAGTTTTAAGCCTAGGTTTGAGTGAGTGAGAGAATCTGCCTGAAGAATGTTGTGTGCACAGAAGCAGGACTGTGATGACACTCTCCCCACACATAGCCATTTATACTTTTACAGAAACATACACGGTCATATGTCAGTTAAACTTTTAGCTGCTACATAAAGCGGAGGTGAACACATCAAGTATGTTAGCTGGAAGAATTCTGGAGACTCTAGCAATAGTTGTTAAGACTTAAGTGCATGCTTTGTTTTTTTATATATCTAGTTTTGTTATACTGTTGTGCAGGGCCTGAGTATGGTTCTCATATGATTTTTGGCCTGGGTAGGACATAAGCCGAATTCCCAAGCATTGCTCACTTAGTTTAGGAGCTACTTCTGGTGATTCTTATTGAGCTGGATCGATGTCCAAATACAGGGTCCTGAAGATGCTGTACTACTCAGACCTGCATTGCTTAGCTTCTGTAGCACCACCCTGACAGGCTTGGGGACCTACAGGCCTACAGCAGACTGGCAAAGCTGTTGTCGGCTGAGCCCAGGTTGTCCTTACATGGTGTTAGTGACCAAGTTGGCTGCAACCTTTATGTCCCCAAGCTCTAATCATTTATTATTTCTACTGAATTTTTTATTTTTGAGATTTTCTTTGAAAATGATTTCAGGGTGTGTGTTACATAGAAGGTGATGTTTCATTCATCTCATTTACATAGATCATTTTCTAATACATTTTGGCATATTTATTGTTGGAAGAAGAGAACTTGCTGGTTCTTTTCAACCCCAAGGATCATTTCACTTGTGCATAATCAACTACTTGAGATCAAATTTGCATATTTGAACATTGAAGTGGTGCCATTGTCAGAAATATTTTATAAATATATTCGTCTGCTTATGAGTGGATAAACTGCTTGTGGTTTTCTGTGCTTCATTTTTCTTGAGGGCTAACTGGTCCCAGATTTGCAGACAATAAGCAAGCCAAGAAGGGGGTCATTGATGGATCCAGAAGTAGAAGTGTGAATCTATGTGTCTGACAGGAGCTTTGTTTACAGTAAAGATAGGAAAAACATTCCAGAATGCCTGACCTGAATTCTCAGTCACGATAAGATAACTGCTAGACAGTGCTGCTGCATTACTGGGGCTTCTGCGCAGTCCTTGGCAGCCAGTTTACTTAACGTTTATTCTCCGGGCTTATGTTCAGAATGTTCCTAAGCTACTTGCAGACATTTCATTAGGATGCCTTCCAGGAGATGCATTTTCTTTTTAATTTCAAAACTTTACAGAAATTATTTTCTTTGGAAAACTTGTAAATGCTTTCACCCCTTTCCTGATTTATTCAAGAGCTGATGGTCACATTTTGAATTTTCTCTAATGTTAACAATCATTCAGTTGTTGAAAGATAAGGAACTCTTTTTTTCTGTGACTGCCTGCTGATGATAGGTTCAATGACTTGCTTTCCTTTCTTTTCTTTTCCATAACTTTCTGTTTACTTTCTCCTTTCCTTCCTTCCTTCCTTCCTTCCTTCCTTAATTCCTTCCTTCCTTTCTTTCTTCCTTCCTTCCTTCTTTCTTTCTTTTTCTTTTCTTTCCTTCCTTCCTTCCTTCTTCCTTTCCTTCCTTCCTTTCTTTCATTTATCCCTATTTTCACCCTCCCTTTCTCTCTCTACCCTCCCTTTCTTCCTACATCCCTTTCTTCCTCACTTCCTTCCTTCTTCCCTTTCTTTCTTCCTTCATCCCTCCTCCCTTCCTCCATTCCCTTTACTCTGTTCCCATCCCTCCCTCCATTTCTTTCTCCTCCCTCCCAACCTTTCTTTTTCACTCCCTTCATTCCTCCCTCCCTTCCTTCTTCCTTTCCTCTCTCCCTTTCTCATATTCTTCTTTCCTCCCTCTATCCTTCCTCCCTCCACTCCTCCTTCCCTCCACTCCTCCCTCTCTCCCTTCCTTTTCTTCTTTCCATCTTCTTTTCTTGACAAGTCACCCACAATCTCTACTCTTCTAAGCTTGCCAGCCACTGACTACCACTAATATAACTTGAAAAGCAAAAACCCAATGTATTAAAAAATTAATTATCCTTAAATGAAAGACTAGAAACCCTACTCATGGTAAGTAAATGAGTTATAATGCAGTTGTTAACAATATTATTTATGATAAGATTTATGGATTTGATTTTAGAAAGAACTTTTCTTTTTCTAGGGTCATTTGATATATTATAACATTAATAAAATGGCTGCTTTGTGTATAAAGCACATACATCAGTGGCACATGTGTACTTACAACTACTTTTGTTGAAAGAAATGGTAGGAAAATTATTTTTCATTGCACTAAGTGCTGTTTGGACTAGTAAGTTTTACTCATATCTGAGTTCTCTGAGCAGATTTGATATTATTTTAGAGCAAAAGTAGAAGTTACATGAGAAAAACAGGTCATTCTAAAGGATGATTAATATAGAATAAAAATACAATATAAAGATAACACGTGACAAAAAGTTGGGGAACTAAAAGTAGTAAGATAGTAAGCTTTGACCAAGTTGTACAAAAATATTTCTATTTTAATACATACAGTTTACCCTTAAGTAGAAAAGTTATGGAATGAGCAATCTCTTTTTTTGAAAATATATCCTTTTAAAACTTCTCTGCACAAAGCTTTTACTAGTGCAATGTATTTATAAGTATATATTTATACCATTTTTTAACTTTTAGTTAATAACAAATTGAATGAAACCAACAGTAGGGGGCCGGAGCAATAGCATTGTGTAGGGCTTTTGCCTTGCATACAGCCAACCATAGACATACTCCAACTCAATTCCCAGTACTCCATATGTCCAGAGCATTCCAGGAGAGATTTTTGAGCACAGAGCCAGGAGTAAACCCTGAGCGCCACTGGGTGTGACCAAAAAGCCCCCCAAAACCCAAAATCAAAACAAAACAAAAAATGAAACAAACCAGTAATCTTCACTGGCTTTGCTTTAGTGATCTGACAAACTTGTTCACATGGGTGATTATTTATAAGAAATAATAAAAAATAACTAAGAAACATGAATTAGCATGTTGTCAGGTTAAAATTATCAAAATCTCCAAACAATAAAAATTAAAGTTATTATATCATCAAATTCAATGCTATAGAAACTGGAACCAAAATTAGATAAAAGATTTACTTAAATACATGTCTGATACAAAAAAATAAAGCATGAGTGTAATGTCTTAAAGTTATATATGTCTATATTAAAGACCCATAACATATTATTTTGTGTATTTTCTTTAGAAAAAGTATTAATATTTATGTATTATTAGTAGTACTTATGTATAAGTAAAATTTATCAGTAGAGATTTTTCTTCTTAGTTACACTACAGAAAAACCCAGACTGCTTTAAGGCATTCTTTCCTTGGAATTTTTAATATATACGGGTTTTCTATAAATACAGAAACTCTAATTATTCATTTAATTAATTTAACAGAAACATAAATACATTTTGAAATAAATAAGTTATCTACAACAAAGCTGTCATGTGTTCGATAATCGTTCCTGACATAAACAAGTCACTATTTCTTCCCTAGTAATATTTCTTGTGTGTGTGTGTGTGTGTGTGTGTGATAATCTGAAGTTTTAACTTTCATTTGTCAGTTTCTGATCTAACTATTTAACTATTTTCAGAAAATCTTTGGAGAAAGAAGATTTTGAAAATATAGTTACAGACCAAGCAATTGCTGCAGGTAATAAAATGATTTAAAGACATGCTATTACAAAATAATTTTACTTATAGAACTAATATTTTTATAAACTACTATTTTCCAATGGTGGAAACATATTTATCTTTGTTTTTGGTCCACATTCTGCTGTACTCTGGGTTTAATACTGGCTCTTCACTCAAGAATCACCTCTCACTGGTTTGGGAGACCTTATGGATGCTGGGGATTAAACCTAGGTTTTCTACATGCAAGCTAATGCCCTGAGCACTGTATTTCTTATTGAACTAATATTTGGAAATTATTTTTCCCAAAGGACACATATATTTTCTGGTGTTGTTATTATGCATTGCTACCATAAAGAATAACTCTTTCCATAACATATTTTTGCTTGATGTAAAAATTTTCTCCTTTTTTATTATTTGTCGAGGCATAGATAAGACTTTTTTGGGAAACTGACTCATGCATATTTATATATTTTAATCTTAACTATAATCTTATGTTTAAGTGCTCTCCAGTTATGGATGAAAACTTTTATTAAGTAGAATAAAATTAAATTTTTTAAAGGTTGGAGGTGATAATAATAAAGAGATTAAGTACTTTTACATTAATTAGTTTTTATTTGAAAAGCTTTGTGACTTTTCAAAGTTTATATGAGCTAATATGTTTAAAAATCTTTTTAAAATGCATAAGATAATGAAAATGTAATAATGATAATAGCGAGAAAGTTCAGAGTTTAGAGCACATACGTGTCCTAGAATTCAAGTTTGCATAGACTTGATTCCTAGTTTGATCACTAGCATTATAGGGACCCCAAATCATGGCCTACCAGGCCTGGAGACTCTCAGCATCACTAGGCTCAAGCTTACTACATTGCTAGGTTTCACCTTTGGGCCACATGGCCCATTGTCTTGTTACTTCCAGGATTGATTCATGGGTTCGCTGAGAATTGTGTGGGAGCCTCCACCAGCCCCTCCCAAATTTTGTTTTAATGCATTGAACCTTTTGTAGGAGGCAGGTACTAGCCTCAACTATCCCATGCAATGGAACACTGCTATGTAGAAGGCACTGTTTATCCTAAGTCACAAATCAGAAAAATGTGTTTCATGGAATGTAAACAATAATGATGATGAAAGAAAATTATGTAGAAAAAAGTAAATACATATTCTGGTAACTTTCAACACAAGATTATTTTACTTTGGAAAACAAGAAGGTATTTTGTGTCATATGTAAAAATAAAAAGTTTCAGGACCAATGATTTTAAATTAACCTGAGCAGGAGAAACTGTTAAGCAAAGAGGGAACTTGCCTTGCATATAGTTGGCACAGACTTGATCCCTGACACAACATGTGGTGCCTGAGTATACTAGGAGTTATCCTGAGCACAGATCCAGGAGTAAACTCTAAACACAGGTAGGTGTGGCACAAACACCTTTCCCAGATGAATAAAATTAAATTAACTTTCCTTTGTTAGTGGACTTCCCAAAGAGAACACGTGCTCTTCCATGAAGAGGTAACATTTCTGTAGTTACCAAAAAGGATGGAAAGATTTTCTGAAATGGATATGATCTCAGAAGTTTAAGTAATCTTTCTGTTGGGATGTGGGGTGCTTTGAGCCATACCCAGCAGAGTTCAGGGGATACTTCTGGCTTTGCATTGAGAAATCAGTCCTGGCAGGCTAAGGGGACCAGATGGGATGCCAGGTATCAAACCTGGATCAGCTTTGCAGGGCTAGTGCCTTACCAATGTACTACTATTTTGGTCTCTTAATTATGCTTTTTTGAAGTTGTATTTTAATCTGATTTAATATTTTTGTTCTATTAGGGAGCCGGGAGGTGGCACAGGAGGTAAGGTGTCTGCTGCCTTGCCTAGGACGGACCACGGTTTGATCCCCCGGTTCCCACATGGTCCCCCGTGCCTGCCAGGAGCGACTTCTGAGCGCATAGCCAGGAGTAACCCCTGAGTGTCACTGGGTGTGCCCCCCCCAAAAAAAAGCCAAAAACAACAATATTTTTGTTCAATGATCTGAATTGGGCTTTTTACTCTGTTTTTCAGACTTTTAGAATTTCATTTATATAGATGATTTTAATATATTGATAAATTGGGCAGAAACACTTACTCTCAGTTATATAAGGTCAAAAATGATGAAACAAGTTCAGGTGAAAAACTAATTGGGTAATAGTAAAATTCCCCCTGAATGGTCTGTGTGATATAGAAGAAAACACCATATTCTGTGCTTTCAGGAGTTCCTGTGGAGATCATCAAAGAATCCCTTGGGGAAGAGCTCTTTAAAATATGCTATGAAGAAGATGAACACATCCTCAGAGTGGTCGGAGGGACCCTCAAGGATTTCCTGAACAGCTTCAGCACCCTTCTGAAGCAGAGCAGCCACTGCCAGGAAGCAGAGAAGAGAGGCCGGCTGGAGGAAGCCTCCATTCTGTGCCTGGAAAAGGACGACAATTTCCTAAACGTTTACTATTTCTTCCCCAAGAAAACCACATCCCTGATTCTTCCAGGCATCATTAAGGCAGCGGCTCACACCTTGTACGAAACTGAAGTGGATGTGTCTCTGCCGCCTCCCTGCTTCCGAAATGACTGCAGCGAGTTTGTTAACCAGCCCTACGTACTGTTCTCCGTTCAGGTCAAGAGTACCAAAGCCTCCTTGTCCCCTGGCAAGCCCCAATCCTCTCTGGTCATCCCAACTTCTCTCTTCTGTAAGACGTTTCCGTTTCATTTCATGTTGGACAAAGACATGACAATTCTGCAATTCGGAAATGGCATCCGGAGGTTGATGAACAGGCGAGACTTTCAAGGAAAACCTCACTTTGAAGAATACTTCGAAATTCTGACCCCAAAGATTACACAAACATTTAGTGGAATCATGACTATGTTAAACATGCAGTTCATCGTCCGAGTGAGGAGATGGGACAACTCAGTGAAGAAATCTTCCCGAGTAAGGAAAAAATTTCCCTTTACAATTTTTGTTGCTGTTGTTTGAATGTTTGAGGTCACACTTGGTGGTGCTCAGGGGTCACTCTTGGCTCTGCACTAGGAATCACTCGTGGCAGGCTCTGGGAATCATTTGTGGGGCCAGGGATTGAATACCTCTAGGATGAAACCTAGAGGGTAAAATTGTATGTATCACTTCAAATACTATTATAAGACATTTATGTCTGAATGATTCTAATATAATTTTTAGCAGAAAACAATTTAAACAAAATTCTTTCTGTAAAAGCCTTTTCTGGTCTTGCTTTCTTTCTTGATTTTTTCACCTCACAGTTAATCTACAAATATGTTCTCCTTTGTTAATCATTTTATTATGAATCACTTTATAACTGAATTAAATTACATAAAATGTTTTTAGTTATTACTCCATAAGTGATTTAATTTGTAACAATATAAGGTCGTTTTGTAACATACAGCTAAAAATAATTGCTTCCTATAGAAAGCAACTGAATATATATTTTATCAATATTTAATAGATGTGGAAAATAAACAACTTGATAAATTTTTAGAGAATGTGTCAAGAGGATGTTCTGTTATCTCACAGCAGAGAACCGTGGTAATTGCTTAGTACTTGGAAAAGAAGTTTGCTGAATCATAGCTATAGTACAAGCAAAGTTAACAGACTTATGCATGGAAACTTGCATAATTGTCAGACAAACTGTTCACCACAATGTAGGCAGATTTTATCATAAAGATTATGTGAATTATATTTTATCATAAGGATTATGTAGATTTTTATCTTTTATTGTAAAGGTGATGTAAATTAAATGTTTTACTCTCTTGTTTACTTATTTTGTTTGGGCACCACATCTGGCATTGTATAGGGCTTACTCCTGATTCTACACTGATGCATTATTTCTAGTGACCTTAGGAGTTATCTGGGGTGCCTGGGGTGGACATTTGCCTGTAAAGCAAATGTCTTAACAGATTTACATTGCTCCAGACCCGCTGTTTTAAAGCGGATGATATTTAAGACTTCATTGTAGATAAAAACTGTCGAATTAGGGGCAAAGTAATTGTACTGCGTGTAAGGCAATTGACTTGCATGTGGCCAACCCAGATTTAATCCCTCACACCCTGTATGTTCCTCTGAGCACAGCCAGGAGTGATTCCTGAGTGCAAAGCCAGGAATAAGCTTTGACATTGCCAGGTATGACACCAAAATAAAATAAAAATAAATAAATAAAAAGACCTAGCTAATATACCTTTATATTAAGTACAAAATTACTTTTCAATATTATTTTATTCGCTAACCATAATTTGGACCTTCTTTGAGGCTTTGCTGCAATCTATCACAAATTTACTTCTTTTTAATCCCTTTATATGTGGTAACTCTGGTTACTCAGAAGTCACAACTCTTCTAAGTTTTTCTTGTCATCATCTATTCTGCAGGCTTCTGTTATCAAAGAGCTCAACAGGGACCATCTAACCTTGTTACTGATATAGTACGAAAGCTAGAATGTGGGACATTGAAAAACAAGATTTCTGTGTAGAGTTCATGCTCATAGACTCTTAAAAGGTCACTAATCATTTAAGAACTCCAAGTGAAATGTAATAATAAAAAAGCAGAAAGTTTTTGTCAAATAGAAAATAATGATGTGAAATACGAAAGAATGATTGCTGTATCTCTGTTTACTTTTTTTTAGATCACAAGGCTATAGGAAACCTTACTAAAACTCAATTGATTTTCCTTTGCCTCACAGGTTATGGACCTCAAAGGCCAAATGATCTACATTGTGGAATCTAGTGCCATCTTGTTCTTAGGGTCACCTTGTGTGGACAGATTGGAAGATTTTACAGGGCGAGGGCTCTATCTGTCAGACATCCCCATTCACAATGCTCTGAGGGATGTGGTCTTGATCGGGGAACAAGCCAGAGCTCAAGATGGCCTGAAGAAGAGAATGGGAAAACTGAAGGCAACCCTTGAGCAAGCCCACCTTGCCCTGGAGGAAGAGAAGAAAAAAACCGTTGATCTGCTGTGCTCTATATTTCCCTGCGAGGTTGCACAACAACTGTGGCAAGGGCAAGTTGTGCAAGCCAAGAAGTTCAGTCATGTCACCATGCTTTTCTCAGACATCGTGGGCTTCACTGCCATTTGCTCTCAGTGCTCACCACTCCAAGTCATCACCATGTTGAATGCCCTGTACACTCGCTTTGACCAGCAGTGTGGAGAACTGGATGTATACAAGGTGAGTGTGGAGCAAGGCGCTGATGTCCCTTTCAATAGCACAAGTGGCTGTAGAAAAAGCACTGCAACTTGGACCTGAGTTAAAATAATAAATAAATAAATAAATAAATAAATAAATAAAAGTAAACAAATAAAATAAAATAAAGCTTTGCACTGCAGGTCCTGCAAGCCTCATCCTGGGAGCAAACTTTGTGCATTAATCATGTGAGTGTTCTCCAGCCAGAAATAGCTCTGCAACTGCTCAGAAGCAGAAATTGTTATTCAATGAAAGAATGATTTCATTGTGTTGTTGTTTTGTTTGTTTGCTTTTTAAGAATAACCATCAAATAGAAGGGTGATAGATATCATGGAGGACAGGGCTAGCAGGTGGGTCTGGAGGGGTGGTTCCATGAAAAGGTAAAGTTCAAAAGTCAACAAATCTGACATGATTTAAGCACTAAGTGATGAAGCATGAAAGAATTCTTAATAGAACCTCTACAGGGAAAGTGTACCCTTCCTATCTGTATAAGTCAAGAAACTTAAGTACTATATAACCTGTCTGTAAATAAATCTATTTAATACAGAGTCTTATTACTTTTCATTACCAGTGAACTGAGTTGCAAGTCACCTTGGAAAAGATCATTGCAGAGAGGACAAGGGCAGACATAGGAACCACGGAGTCCCCTGGTCCTCCAGCCTTTTCTCTACTTGACTCTGTAAATTGAGGAAGTTAAACTCTTTCACTTCTAAAGCAAATGATACGATGTATTTACCAAGTTGACATGCATGAATAATATGCATGCTCTCCTTAATCCTCCTGAGCTAGAATATCAAAAGAGCATGGAAAATAGTATCTGTTTTTTATCAGGCAACAAGGTTTTTTGAGTGATGCTTTTGTCCACGGTGTTGTTTGTGGTACTGAAGTGACTGTTTCTAAACTATAAAAATCTTTAAAAATGAAACTTATAGATAACTTCATATGCTCTATGGAGATATTTCACATTCTAGCTATTCATTTAAAATCAATACATATTTTTACAGATTGAAATAGTTTTAATTTATTTTGCCATAATTCATTAGGAAGAAAACATGCATCTCATTTGTTGTGACTTGTAAAATTTTTTGAAACATTTTTAATTTGCCAAGTCAAGCGAGTATTTTACAGCTTCCCCCCTACATGAAAAACATTTTTGAGGAGAAATGGTCATTGCTATGAGAATACATAACCTTCTGCTTTCTTCCAATGTAGAAGTGAGAAGTGTAAAACTTTTCTTTCTACAGCTTCTAACAGGAAATTCCAGGCTAAGCTATGATTCCCTTGGGAAAAAGAGTTTCATGTATAATTACAGATAAATGAGTGGGCCTGTTAGGTTAAGCTTGATGGCCTCTTGTGGAATTTGCTATATTTATTTGCAGATAATTTTCTATCTTAGGAATGTTCCTTCTCACAGAACTTCTCACAGAACTTTTGCTTCCCTTTGCAAACTGTTGTGAATGATTTGCAGAATATTATGAAAGATTTAGATTAAATGCTTCTCACCAAGAATAGTAGCCACACAGGATCTTCACTAATACAAGAAGAGCTGACTTAGATAGTAATGGCCTTTTCTATTAGTCCTCATTTCTCTTTTCTCTTGACTTCTGATACTTGGAGTCTGCTAGTAATCAATAATGTTCCTATCCATGGAATCCATGTAAAATATACAGGGTGTGCCTTACAATGGTGTCTTACAATGAACAGTTATTAATTCTATGATCTAATTATACTGAAACCTTACTCAATTTTCCTTCTATCTTTTTATTTTTGTTACTCAAATATTCCTTTATGATCTGAGCAACTATTTATGAGTCCTTCATTGTTTAAAAGTGCAGGTAGACACAATTCCTATAAAAGTTTTTATTTGGTGGGTGAATAGTTTCATTGTAAACCACCAAATTTTAACTGGCCTGATGGTTGTCCATTTCCTTTTCAAACTGTACAGGGTATTCTTGTAACATGGGAGAAGGGCCTTTAAAAGTAGGGAGGGGAGCCACTTTCCCCAGCTCATAGAATTTATTGATACCTGTGATTTGTTAGCCTTGATAAGCATTTTTATGTGATTGATCCTGAGGAAAATATTCATTTTTCCATATGATTCCTTCATTATCAAATACACTAATGGGTTTATATAAAAGACTGAGAGAATTTTTATTCTACTAGGAAAAAAGTAGACTGTACTTTAGGTGAATTTTTTTTATATATTACAGTACATATAATACCTTATAGTGGAAGAAAATATAAGGCAGTTTTGGGGAATGTAAGGTCACAGGTTAACACTCTACACCTTAAACTTGGAAATAGATGCTCTCATTTTTTTACAAGATGTTGATTATTGTATCATAGAGGGTCAGAAAGAACAGACCTTTTTATGTTTTAGTAGACAACCAAGGAAACAGAGAGTAAGCCAAGTATTATTTTCAGAAATATTGCTCCAGACAAAGGAATTGCAAGTGAGAGCATGTTTGGTATGTTAGAGGTGTGCTGGAAGACCAGTGGTATTAAAAACAGAGTATGCAAGATGGAAAGTAAGGAAATAATATCAGAGATTAGTAGGCAGAAAAGTCAGGAACCTTGGAGGATTTATAATGTCTCTGCATTTATTCAGTAAGGCTTATTCTTTTTATTCTATGTTATTCCACCTTGGAGATCTCAGAGAAGGAAAGGAAAGTGGTCTAATAAATTATAGTGGCTTTTAGTAAAGAATTAAAATATAACTACTAGTGTTTGGTAAATTACCTTAAGGTTGAGATGAATGTGGTTTTATATCAGATTCCCAAATAAAAATTGCCTGTCCTAACAAT
The DNA here is from genome assembly GCA_004027635.1 of Crocidura indochinensis. Lineage (NCBI taxonomy): Eukaryota > Metazoa > Chordata > Mammalia > Eulipotyphla > Soricidae > Crocidura > Crocidura indochinensis. The sequence goes on along the minus strand of PVKC010035442.1, from coordinate 1,251 downwards.
GGTAAGAAATTATGATTTTAATAGTTTGATTTTCAAAAGCTGTCTAGGCATTAGTATGCTTACTTTTGACATAGCATCTTTGTTCCTCTATTCTGTGGCCAACATCAATGTAAACAGTTGCTAGGAATGCACTCATAGTCCTTTTGAACACAAAGTCTGAAACGAACATTTTTTAGGGGCCTACATCCAGCTTGCTCGAGACTCACTCTGTCTCTGAACTCAAGGATCAGGCCTGTCAGGAGTTAGGAGGACTATATGTGATGCTGCGATATAATCTGGGTAGCATGCAAGATTAATGCCTTAATCTCTGCATTATTTTTCTAATCTAAAAAAGGCACATCATTCATAAAACATTCTATTTTGCAGAAAACATGATATCAAATCAGTAGGTGAATTCAATATTTCGGGTCAATTCAGTTTAAATTCAAAATGGACATTACGTTAAATGATCATGTCTTTGAAATTCAAAGATCATTTCCTTTCTTGGCCAAATGCAAAGGGTAAAGTGACTAAATGAGATGGAAAACAAAGTCTGAAGTGGAAGCCCCTCTGATACTGTGCCCCTACGATCCTTTGTATGTTTTTCAGTGCTATTCCCTGTTGTCTGGTAGAATCTTGAACATTTTCACATTTTCGGAAAAGAAAAACACATTTCTGATACCATCTACTTAACTCTCACTTCCCGTAGGGCTCTAATACTCTGCTCCTTCATGATTTTTAACTTATTTTTTTGTTATAAATATCTTTATTTAAGCACCATTATTACAAGCATGATTGTAGTTGGGTCTCAGTCATAAATAGAATACCTCCCTTCACCAGTGCAAACTTCCCACCACCAATGCCCCTTCTCTCCTCCCCTACCCCTGCCTGCATTCCAGACAGGAATTATACTTCTCTCACTCATTAACATTGTCATGTTAGTTGTTACTGTAGTTATTTCTCTAACAGCATTCACCACTCTTTGTGGTGAGCTTCATATTGTGAGCCAGTTCTTCTGCCCCTTAAACTCTAATATTTCTTGCCTTATATCAATAATGTCATTAATATTTTTAAATAATATTTTATTTAAACACCTTGGTTACAAACATGATTGTGGTTGGGTTTCAGTCAAATAAGAGGACACCCCCACCCATAACCAGTGCAACATTCCCACCACCAATGTTCCAAATACCCTCCTCTCCACCTGCCCCCACCGTACCTTAGACAGGCTTTCTATTTCCCACATACATTCTCATTGTTAGGATAGTTCAC
>PVKC010035441.1:0-13470 GCA_004027635.1 Crocidura indochinensis | reverse complement strand
CCTCTCAAGTGGTTCTGAGAACCATTAGACTTATACCTCATAATGCTAGACAGGTCATGTGGTGCCAGAGACTGAATCCAGAGCCTTCTGTATGCAATCTTGTCCTTTCAGCTATCTACAAAGCCCTAATCTAATTATGTTTTGATGAGTTAACAAATGCTGGGAGAAAACAGTAAAACAGAAATGAAAAAGTGATTTCTAAATATAAAAAAAAGATTCAATTGTTAGCATTTTTCCCTCAATAGATGCACCAGGACTCACCAAGAAATGAAGCCAAAAACGTAGTAGTCCAAAAGGCTCACCTGGTTTTACTTCTGCCTCTTCTTTTTTTTCCTCCTCTTCATCATCCCAGTTATCCTAAAGAAAAGCACCTCCATTAATAATTCCTTCAAGTTCACTCCACTATATGAATTTTATTACCAACCTACTTAACTTCATACAAGTTAAGCATCTTGGGGATACTACATCAATTCATAAATTAATGTGAGGAGAAATTCCATCTTAAAATATTGAACTGCCTGGGCCCGGGAGGTAGCATGGAGGTAAGGCCTTTGCCTTTCATGCAAAAGGTCATCGGTTCTAATCCCGGTGCCCCATATGGTCCCCAGTGTCTGCCAGGAGCAATTTCTGAGCATGGAGCCAGGAGTAACCCAAAAACAAAACAAATATATATATTGATCTGCCTTGCAAAGAAAAAAAGGCTAACTTCTGCAGACTTGAACTTTTGAAGATGAAGACTTTCGTTCAAGTCTACACCTTATACCCTTCAGAAGTTTTTAAAAATTTCTCCTAGAGGGGCCGGAGTGATAACACAGCAGTAGAGGGTTTGTTTGCCTTGCTGTGGCCAACAACAGGGTTTGATCCCTGTCACCCCATATGGTACCCTGAGCCTGCCAGGAGCAATTTCTGAGGGAGAGCAATGATTAACCCCTGAATACCACAGGGTATGGATCCAAAACCAACTCCCTCCCAAAAAATTCTCTTAGAAATTCATAGTTCTTTTCAGATTTATTACTAAGTACTTATTCTTGTTTTATTGTAAATAGGCCACCCCTGGATATGTGATGTTCAAATCTAACTTATCTTTTCCCAGGGTTACCCAGCTGTCCCAGAATTATTTCCTAAAATGTCTACCTTTGTATTGTGAGACCATTTACTAAAATTTCAAAAGTACTTGGTGAATTTCTGATGATTCTGTGCTCAGGGCAGTGCTGAGATCAACTAGGGTCAGCTATGAGAGAGGTAAGCAACTTAAAACACTTTACTATCTCTCTTGCCATCAATTTGTTTTCTATTCTATCTCATGGCTTACTGGCTCTTTATAAATCAGTTTTATATCATTTTAATTCAGAGGCCGGAGATATAGCATGGAGACAGGGTGTTCGCCTTGCATGCAGAAGGACGGTGGTTCAAATCCCGGGATCCCATATGGTCCTGAGCCTCCCAAGTGTGATTTCTGAGCATAGAGTCAGCAGTAACCTGAGCACAGGGGTTAACAAAACAAACAAAAGAAGCAAGTATGTTTTCATGTAGGCCAGAGTTGGCCCCTCTGTAAGTTTTTCAGTGTTTATCTGAATTTTTTTGTTCTTCTGTATAAATTGTGTCAAACTCCATAAAAAATTTAGCCAAATTTTAGGAGTAACCCCTGAGCACCGCTGGGTGTGGCCCAAAAACCAAAAACAAACAAACAAACAAAAAACCAAAAAACATTAGGGGCCCCGGGAGATAGCATGGAGGTAAGGTGTTTGCCTTTCATGCAAAAGGTCATCGGTTGGAATCCCGGTGCCCCATATGGTCCCCCGTGCCTGCCAGGAACAATTTCTGAGCATGGAGCCAGGAGTAACCCCTGAGCACTGCCGGGTGTGACCCCCCCCCAAAAAAAACAATTTGCTAGGGGGCCGGGCGGTGGCGCTGGAGGTAAGGTGCCTGCCTTGCCTGCGCTAGCCTAGGACGAACCACGGTTTGATCCCCCAGTTCCCCATATGGTCTCCCAAGCCAGGAGTGACTTCTGAGCACATAGCCAGGAGTGACCCCTGAGCGTCACCGGGTGTGGCCCAAAAACCAAAATAAATAAATAAATAAATAAATAAATAAAAATTAAAAAAAATATTAGCCAATAGCAAAACACAACATAACAAGCCAAAAGAACAGTCTTGAAAACATTCCATACAATTTATGTACATATGAAATATATTTTTCATTTTGTTAATGAAATGTATATTCTAGTGAAATAACATTAACAAACCAAAATGAATATCCTTGTTTTTAAAGTGATGTTCTAACCAGCACAATTCTAGTTCTAGAGTTGGAGTGACAGCACAGCGGTAGGCATTTGCCTTGTATACTGCCTATCTGGGATGGACCCAGGTTCAATCCCTGGCATCCCATATGGTCCCCCGAGCCTGCCAGTAGCAATTTCTGAGCGCAGAACAAGGAGTAACCCCTGAGTACCACTGGGTGTGACCCAAAAAACAAACAAACTAAACCACAATTCAAGATCTACATATTTATTTGTGTGTGTGTATATGTGCACATACGTATTTGGGCTTTGAGGGGGTGTGTCTTAGGTAATATCTGGTGATGCTCAAGGAGCCATAGAGGTGCTGGGAATAAAACCCAGGTTGGCCATATGCAAGGCAAGCACCTTACAAACTACATTATCACTCACCTCTTTAGCTATATAATTAATAGGCTTTCTATTAAAGGAGGAATCAAGGACTTATCAAGAGTATCATGAACCAATTTCAAAACTTGGAGATAACACTGACGTATATCTATATTGTCTTTTAGTAATGCCTTACAATGAACCTCTAATTGGGCTAAATACAAACCAATTATCAAACAATTTTCTACAGGCTTTACAAAATTTAGATAGTTTAGGTTTAATAGCGATGGACACAGTCTTGTAATTAAATAAGGCTTTAATCTATATCATCTCAGTAACCACCAGAAACATTCTGACAAACCATATCGTCTTGTAATTAAATAAGACCTTCATCTATATCATCTCAGCAACCAACAAAACATGATGACAAGCCATTTGAAGCTGAGCTAATGAATGGCAGGCGTGGAAAAAGGAGGCTCTGACGCTACTTGAAAAGGCTGACTAATGTGCCCTAACTATAACACCAAGCTTCTGTATTGCACAAGACAAATTGTAAACCTGAGTCAGTTTACATATACAAGCCAACAAATGCTTATTCCTAATAAATCCCTAGTCCAACAAAGCATTTTTTTTAATCCCAAAGGTTACATGAGGTCCGCAAGCAGAATGGGAAGAATTCTGTATAAAAGCAAGTATTTTCATAACAACCTTACCTTGGTATTTTTATCCCACAGTGAACAGATTGAAAGTGAAAGAGTTAGTCATGTTTGGACATCTAAGATGTAAATTCGAAATTAAAGATCATGTGTTAAGTGCATGTATCAATATACTACAGAACAAAAAAAAGAGCTAAAAGATAGCTACTGGGCATTATTTTATTGTTTTAATCTTCACAGAATATAAGAAATCTCAATCTGTGAAATATGCAGTTAAGACTGTTTCAGGTAGGTAGGAAGATAATTTCCTACTGTCCAAGGGGGTAACAGCTAATAAACAGTGATAATAAAGGTAACATTTATTGAGGACATTGATGTAACAACAAAATTATGTTCTCAACCATCCTAAATATAAATAAGGTGATGTCCCCATTTTACAAATAAAGACACACAATCAAGAGATAGCTATCTACATCTCTATAAATAACTTCCAGAGTGAAGAGGGCTATTCTGAATGAAACCAAGGTCTTAATACCATGCCAGGGGCCAGAGAAAGAGCATAACAGGTAAGGCTCTTGACTTGCACACAGCAGCCAGCCAGCCCTGGTTTGATTCCCTGGCACCTAATATGACCCTGAACTCCATTAGAACCAATCCCTGAGCAGAGACAGAAATCCTAAGCACAACTAGATGTGGTTCCAAAACAGACCAAAAAAGAAAGGACAGCAGGACTGGTGAGATAGAACAGTAGGTAAGACACTTGTACATATATATGGTCCCCTGGACCTACCAGAAGTGATTCCTGAGCACAGCCAGATGTGGCTCAAACCCTTGATCCCAAAACAAACCAAAAATATTTAAGGGCTGGAGAACTATATAAGGTTAAGACACCCTGCATGTAGCTGACCTGCTTTGATCCCCAGCAATACATGGTCCCCATAGCACTATAAGGCATAACCCCTGAACACCAATCTGGGAGTAGTCCCCAAGGACTGCCCCCAATAAGTACAAATACGCCTTCTCATTTGAGTCCAAAGCATAAAGTCTCTCCCCATAAAAATGTTCTTTGGATTTTGACATTCTTCTTTTGAGGGGGACGGTTGGGTCACTCCTGGTGGTGCTCAGGAGTTACTCCTGGCTTTCACTGAGAGGTCATTCCTGGAAGTTCTAGGGACCATATGGACCTCTGGAGATTCAACTCGGGTTAGTCACGTGCCAGGCGAACACACTACCCACTGTGCTCCAGCCCCAGGAATTTTAACATTCCTGATTTAGCTTACCTGAATCACAGGGAATCTTAAAAAGTAAGGTCGTGACACAAACTATAAAGATATAATGATACCAGTTACCCACCTTACAAAACTCAAATTGTGTGTGATGTGTTTTTACTAATTTTAAGAAACTATTCCAGCAGCTTCTGGTAGTAGTTGACCAAGAAGGGAGAAATGCAAGAGGAACATTTTTGTTCATCGTTGTTGATGTTCCTCGGCTCCCTTTTCTCCATAAAAGATTACCACCACACCCCTATTTTTTTCTCTCTTAGTTCTCTTTACAACTCTTTGGTCTGATTTCCCCAGGAAAGCATAAATCTTATCCGTAGAGTCAATTTTTACAGTCCCATCAACGCAGACACAATGACATTATGTAAAATTTAACCGCAGACAGGCTGGGTGGTGGCACTGGAGGTAAGGTGCCTGCCTGCCTTGCCTGCACTAGCCTAGAACGGACCTCGGTTCGATCCCCCGGTTTTCCATATGGTCCCCCAAGCCAGGAGTGACTTCTGAGCACATAGCCAGGAGTAACCCCTGAGCGTCACCGGGTGTGGCCCAAAAACCAAAAAAACAAACAAACAAACAAACAAAAACACAGAAAAGATTTTAAAAGCAAATACATGGTTTCTTTTCATCAGCAAACCCTGGAAACAGCTGTCACCTACCTATTCCTCAATTCATAAAAGAACAATGAAACGTAAATCTTGGGCTGGAGCTATAGTATAATGTATTGGGCACTTACTTGCCTTGCCTCTCTCAAATTACTACAACCAGAGATATAAACACACAGAGTAAGTCTGTTAACCTCAGCCAGAAGTGCCTGAAGAGAGTAAGAGAGAGAGAGAATGAGAGAGAGAGAGAGAGAGAGAGAGAGAGAGAGAGAGAGAGAGAGAGAGAGAGAGAGAATATTGCGACTATGACCATGGATTAAGTACCTAAAGAGTGGATACAGATGCCAGCAAAAAGAGACAAGGCTACACTTCCAAACAGATATAATTACCAAAGTAGAAGACCAGGCTGGGTAACATTCCCCAGGAGCTTCAAGCTTCTGTTTCCCTAGTTACAAATTTGCAAATACACTAAAAGTAAATGCAAGATAGAATGGCCAGGGACAGAAAGGTTTTGGCAAGTGGCTGACCAGGATTTAATCTCGGGCAAAATGGTGCCCCACGCCTGCCTGAGCGTCAAGGAGGAAGCCCTGAGCACCATTGGGTGTGGTCCAAAAATGAACAACAAAAAGGTAAGAATGAGCAAATCTGCTCAATTTTCTGTACCTAGTTGGTTCCCCCCACCCTTTTGTGCCGGGGTAAACCCTGGGCCTAAGAGAAGTAAACACTACGTCACTCAGCTACAACCGCAGTACAATTTTTTTTGTAAATACTAAGGTTTGAGGAACCAAAGTATTATAGGGGTTAAAAGCATTTGCCTTGCACCCTGCTGAGCCTGGTTCAAATGCCCAACACTAATGGTCCCCTGAATGCCTTTAGAGGACACTTCTGAGCATATAGAACCAAGAATAATACCTGAGCACCACCATTAGTGATCCAAACTAGCCCCTTAAAATTTCAAAAGCAGACCATGATTTTTAGACACTCGTAATTATGACAATTCAGATAAAATGAAAATAAATGTGTAAACAAAGATCCATAATTAACATTTAAAATACAGAATTAAGTCTATATGTACTAAGGCTTTAATGGCTACTTGGTAAAAGAGTAGTACTTTTATCAATATCAAATTAATTAATTGCTCAATTATTTTTGGCCTATAAATCTTCCAACTATAATATCCAATATCTCCAAAGAATCACACAGGCTGCTCTCATAAAATAGCTGGTTTCTCTAGAATAGAAGCTGTTTTTAAACTATTAAGTTATCTATCCTGGTCTACACATACACATCTATTTCTGAGATGGATATTTTTCAAGTTTATAACCTGCTTCCCAACTGAACATGACTAAGAGTTGAAGGAGAAAAATAAAAAAATTACAACCCTGCTTCCCCCCTCCTTTATCTTCTTTTTTTTATTTTTGGGCTATACCTGGCAGTACTCAAGAGTTGCTCCTGGCTCTGCACTCAGGAGACCATACAGGATATCGGGATTGAATCCAAGTTGGCCACATGCAAGGGAAATGTCATGCCCACTGTGCTATTGCACCTCTGCTTATTTCTTAAAATGCAGCCAGTTGTAGGCTTTTCAACCATTTTTTCCCTTTAATTTAAACACTGTGGTTACAAGGTTATTCATACTACAGGTTTTTTCCCCCACAGATAAAGTTGTTCATGATTGAGTTACAGTCATATAACGCACACCAGTGGGCATTTTCCGTCACCAGCTTGCCACAAAGAGTATTAGTACAGTGAGAGAAGGGTCTACTATGAAAAAGACACGCATGGCAGCCCTTCAATAAAAGTAGTGCAAACCAGTGTCAAAAAAAGGAGGAGGAGAGGAGAGGGGGGGGGAGGGAGAGAGAGAGAGAAAGAGAGAGAGAGACAGAAACAGAGAGAATGAATGAGAATGCCTGTCCCAGAAGCAGGTGGGGAAGAGTTGGTTGGAGAGAAGAGGGCTTCAGGAAGGTTGAGAAGGAAACTAGTGACTGGAAATGTGCAAAAGACGGAAACTGTTGACATTGTCATTTTTATAACTTACATCTCAAGAACATCACACGCACTGGTTATCAGAGGGCTGAAAATGCTTTCCAACTTAAGCAAGATGTATTTATAGATCAAATAGAAGCGGTTACAAAGCAGCAAAATTCTTCAGTACCATAGTACATTAATTTACCTCTTACCCGTTCTTTACATAGCTTCCTTTAAAGCTTAAAGTTTATTTGGGGGGTGGTGGTGGCTTGTGTTTGGACCATACCCAGCGGCGCTCAAGAGATACTCCTGACAGGGTCTGGGAATCATATGGGATGCTGAGGATCAAACCTGGGTCTGTCCCGGGTTGGCCCAAGGCAGGCACCCTACTGCTATGCTATTGGTCTGTCCCCAAAGCTTAAAGTTTAAAGCAAGCTCTTGGAACCATACAGATAGCACAGCAATAGGGTGTGTTTGCCTTGGAAGCAGCAGATCTAGGACAGACAGTGGTTCGAGTACTGGCATCCCATATGGTCCCCCGTGCCTGCCAGGAGCATTTCTGAATGCAGAGCCATGAGTAATCCGAGAGCTGCCAGGTATGACCCAAAAACAAAACAAAAATAAAATAAAACAAAGTAAGCTCTTGTTAGAAAAGAAAGTAAACTGCACCAATCTGCTCTAAGAGAATTCAGAACTCATTACAGCTACAGAGAAGACTAGACTTACAGCAAATTTCAGTTTTTAAGTGCAAATGCTCTTTCACTATGTCATTTTTAAAAGCCAAGGTCATGCCTCAGTAAATTTTACTGTACTTAATCCAGTAACTATTTTTTAACATCTATGTATAGCTCAGCATTTGGATGAATTACAGTTCAATGCCTACATGTTTCATATTCAGAACTGCTTAAAGAATTCTACTTTAAATTCTGGACTAAGCATGATTAACATCAAAATTCTGAACACTAAGGCAAAGTGACCATATGAGAGCAAAGAAATTTTCCTAGCATGCAGTCAACCCTTATTCAATCACCAGCATGGAATGTGGTCCCGAGTACTTGGCTAGACATCAACACTGAGCACCATCAGATGTGGCAACCCCCTCCAAACATATCCTCAAATACTGAACACTAAAAAAAGTGACTTATTTTTTAATTAAAATTGACATGGCAATTAAACATTTTTCAATAATAAGCCTGCTTCCAAACTAAAAGCTTATTAATTTAAAGAAATTATCGAAGGCATTAAAATAATTGAGATTTTATTCAAAATAATTAAAAAAAAAACAGTGAGGTAATAAAAAATGATTGATCATGAGCTCATCACTTTTTTTCTTTTCCTTTTTGGGGGTCACACCAGAGTGCTCAGAGGTTACTCCTGGCTCTACACACTAAGATATTACTCCTCTTAGCAGGCTCAGGGGACGATATGGAATGCCAGGGATCAAACCCTGATTGGACACGTGTAAATATAAGGCAATGCCCCACTCGCTATACTATTGCTCTGGCACCAGGGTTTATTAAACCTTTCTCTCTTTTTTTTTTTGGTTTTTTTTTTTGGGCCACACCCAGTGACGCTCAGGGGTTACTCCTGGCTATGTGCTCAGAAGTCGCTCCTGGCAGGCACGGGGGACCATATGGGAACCGGGGGATCGAACCGTGGTCCGTCTTAGGTTAGCGCAGGCAAGGCAGCAGGCACCTTACCTCCAGTGCCACGGCCCGGTTCCCTTATTAAACCTTTCTATTTGCACATATTTTGATCTTTTTTTTGGGGGGTGGGGTGGGAGGGGCACACACACAGCTGTGTTCAGGATTTACTCCTGGCTCTATACTCAGGAATTACTTTCTCCTGGTGGTGCTCGGGGGACCATTCGGTATACCAGGGATCAAACCTGGGTCAGCCAGGTGCATGGCAAACAACTTGCCCACTGTATTATCTCTTTGCAGCCCACATGTTAGAACATTTTCAAAAGATGTCATACATAGAACCTGAGAAATGGCTGGAGTGCATGCATGCATGCATGCAGGAGAGCCCCACACTTGATCCTCAGCACTGCATGCCATCCTATCCCTAAGCATGGAATGCAGCCCAAAAACCAGAAAAAAAGTTTTACTTCGAGATACATTATTTCCTCATAAAATAGCCACCTTCAGATGTAATTCCCAATAATCTATCACTTCTAATGCTACTTCCAATGCTTAAAAAATATCCTTACACTTTAGTTAGGAAGGAGATAAAAGTATAGAGATTAAAAGATCACTCTGGCAGGGCTCAGGGGACCTGAGTTGGGTGGTCAGTCTAAGGCAAGTGCTCCCCCCATTTCTATAATGAAATTCTATAATATTTCAGAAACATCTAGAATATTTGACCAAGATAGAGTATTCTCAAAACAAACTCTCTACCTTTGAATAAAATATAACTTCTAATTTGTTCTAATGAAATGCTTGGAGACTGGTAACATGGAATAAAAACCTATTGTTCTTTCATTGCCTTTTAGACAACACAGCCTACACACCATTCCAGCAATGGGGAAGAAGTGCAGTGACACATGCCAATGGAACAGTTCCTCCCACTTCATATGTGTATCAAGTTAATAAGAAGGGAAAACAAAATTTAAGAACAAGAAAGTGTGTCTCATTAATATGGAAAAAGGATAGGCATTTCTCTCTACAACTACTAATCACTCTACAGTTTCCTCTAAATCAATTTCTACCATTGTCGAAGAGCTACTTTAAAAAGGGCAGGGGCTGGAGCAATAGCACAGCTATAGGGCGTTTGTTTGCTAGGGATCTGGGTTAGATCCCCAGTGTCCCATTTGGTCTTCTGACACATAGCCAGGAGTAACCCCAGAGAGTCACTGGATGTGGCCCCAAAACAAAAATAAACAATCAAGGGCAGCTAAACGCCATCCATGTTGTCTACTGAAAAAGTTAACCACTAGAACTAATTTTTCCAACAAAGACCTGTTTCCTTTTCATTTCTCAAAACATATACAGATGGGGGCCCAGGAGATAGCATGGAGGTAAGGCGTTTGCCTTTCATGCAAAAGGTCATCAGTTCGAATCCCGGTGCCCCATATGGTCTCCCGTGCCTGCCAGGAGCAATTTCTGAGCATCGAGCCAGGAGTAACCCCTGAGCACTGCCGAGTGTGACCCAAAAACCAAAAAAAAAAAAAAAAAAAAAACCAAACCAAAAACATATACAGATGACATAGAATCTATGTATTAGAGAAGTGTGGGGGGGTGACAATACACATCTGGCGGTGTTCAGGGGATGCATCTGACTATGTTTTGGGAACCAAATGGAGGTAGTGCAAGGGCTTAAACCCACAAGCAAGGCAAGAACCTTAACTACGACAATCTCTTCCACACACTAAAACTATATTCTTAAAGGTTAAAGACTATATAGAAATAGAAACTGTCTTAAATAAAAAGAATTCATACATTGTATTATTTAAGGACTGTAATTATTCCATCTCCAGGAAACAATGACTTATTTGTATCTCCTTAAAAAAAATAAGTACTAATGCATTAGAATTCAGAAATTTAGTGCTACTTACATTTTAAGTTCAATTCGATTGTTGACTAATAACTAAGTCAGTCAAAACTTGATTGATAACCAGAATATTCAAGAAAGATTGATAACCAGAAATTCGATAATAGTCACTCTGAAGATAAATTCTTCTGTGCTTAGAAAATCACAAAATGTGGGGCCGGGCGGTGGCGCTGGAGGTAAGGTGCCTGCCTTTGCCTGAGCTAGCCTAGGACGGACCTCAGTTTGATCCCCTTGTCTCCCATATGGTCCCCCAAGCCAGGAGCTACTTCTGAGCGCATAGCCAGGAGTAACCCCTGAGCGTCACCGGGTGTAGCCCAAAAACCAAAAAAGAAAACCACAAAATAAATAGTATAAACAGAATAAATAGTACATAGCAGGTACGGTGGTTGCCTTGCAAACAGCTAAACTGTTTAAATCTGCAGCTCTACATAGATCCCCTGAGCACTTTCAGGAGTGCTCCATAAATACTGAGCCAGGAGGACCAAAATAAATGAAAATCACAAAATTTGGCGCACATACAAGATCTATACAGCCTAAATATTTTCCATTAGCCAGAGAAGTTAAACACTCCTCAAATTAAGAATTAAGTTATGGGGCTGGGCGGTGGCACTGGAGGTAAGGTGCCTGCCTTGCCTGCGCTAACCTAGGACGGACTTTGGTTTGATCCCCTGGTTTCCCATATGGTCCCCCGAGCCAGGAGCGACTTCTGAGCGCATAGGCAGGAGTAACTAACCCCTGAGCGTCACTGGGTGTGGCCCAAAAACCAAAAAAAAAAAAAAAAAAAAAAAAAGTTATTTAGTGTCTATTAAGTGCCAGACAATTCTGCTCTATGTTTGACATATTGTGATTTAAAACCAGGAGTGGGATAGGGTGTCTGTTTCGCAAGTGGTTGACCCAGGTTAGATCCCTGGCATCCTGTATGGCCTCCTAAACCTGCCAGGAGTAGTCTCTGAGCACAAGTATGAGCAAGCTCTGTGCTCCACTGAGTATGGGCACAAACTAAATCAATAAAATCAAAACACAAACCAGTATTCTGAGATTGGATCACTGCAAATTGGGAAACAGAAAATGAAAAACCAAAAAACATGCTTGTGATGACAGAAAATAGTCCGGGTTTGTCAGATTAAAATATTACAAAGGTACTTTACCTTGTGAATCCTAGAGAAATTCAATAGAAATAAATCAACATTTCAACTTAGAAACAAAATGGAAAAGTTCTTCTTTCTTGCTAAAATCAACTTCAAACTGAAAAAGAAAAAGAAGTGCAGGGGCCAGAGAAAGGCAAGCAGTCAACAAGATTTAATCTCTGGCATCCCAATGAGCCCACCAGGCCAGGAGTAACCCCTGAGTACTTACCAAAAAAAAAAAGGAAAGAAAAAAAAAGAAAAAGAAATGGAAAGATAGCTCTCTCATACTTTACACAGGGAGCCCGAGTTTGATCCCTGGGACATGGTTCCAAGAGTAACCCAGTGCTGTATGTTATACCCCACCCCACCCCCAAAATTGGGAGGGACGGATGCCTCATTGTGGGTGAAGCCCAAAATCTAAAAAGAATCAAGAAAAGCCTTGTAAACAACTTTATAAAAGAAATTAAATTTGGGGACTGGAGTGATAGCACATGTAGGTATTGCCTTGCATGCGGCTGACCTAGGACAGACCCGGGTTTGATCCCCGGCAACCCATATGGTCCTGAGCCTGCCAGGATTAACTCCTGAAGACTGCCAAGTGTGACCCCACAAAAATAGAAACTAATTTTGCACACATAATCAAATCCATTATGTTTACAAAGAAAAGTCAAGTTGCTAAAAAACCAGATATGGCTATCATGTAATTGGCCTGCAAATGGAACTCAAATTAATGACATTCTGTAAAGATTAAAAAAAAAATCTTTACTGAGGGACTAGACAAATAGCTATGCCCCCAATAAAAAGCCTAAAGTCCAAGCAAGACCCAGAATTCTAAGTATTCAAGTTATAATTATCAGGACTGAAACTTATTTATCCAGTAAACTCAGACTACTTCATAATTATATGTCAACAGTTTATTTCCAACTTTGTTTGGTATTTTGATTTACCTTTTATTCTCTTTGTTTTTTTTGGGCCACACCGGGCGGTCTTCAGGGGTTACTCCTGGCAGGCTCAGGGGACCATATGGGATGCCAAGGATCAAACTCAGGTCTATCCCAGATTGACTGCCTGCAAGGCAAATCCCCTACAGCTATGTTATCACTCAGGTCCCTACCTTTTCTTCTCACATGTTAAATTATTCCCAAATTTCCTAACAGATGTCACAATCGCTTCATTGTGTTCAGAGAAAGAGTGAAAAATCTGAATTACGTCCTAAAACAGAAAAATCTTAAGGAGAATCAATATCTCGAATGAGACTGACAATACATTCATTTCACACTTAAAAACGACACGTTAAGTTTCTTCCCAATAGTACTACTTATTTGTTGACCACAATTGGTTCAAATTTTCATTATCTGTGAACCTCAAACTATACCATAAACTATACCATCAACTTCAGACACCACAAACAGGGTGAAAGTTTAAACAAAAGTGATTAGTTGGGACCGGAGTAACAGCACAAGTGGTAGGGTGTTTGCCTTGCATGCAGCTGACCTGGGACTAACCCGGGTTTCGATCCCGGCATTCCATATGGTCCCCAGAGTCTGCTGGGAGTAATCCCTGGGCACTGCCGGGTGTGGTCCAAACTGTCCCACCCCAAATAAACAAAAGTGGTAAATTAATATGAATTCAGCTTAAACATTTCCAACCCAAGCAGAATTTATAGGGTTTCCAGTTTAC
>PVKC010035440.1:0-13468 GCA_004027635.1 Crocidura indochinensis | reverse complement strand
AGGGAGATTTGGGACAATGGTGATGGGAACGTTGCACTGGTGATGGGTGGTGTTCTATACATGACTGAAACCCAAACACAATTATGTATGTAATCAAGGTGTTAAAATAAAAAAAATAATATTACCATGAAAACTTGAGTCTCCTAAATGAGAAGGAAGACCTTTTGGAAATGGGAAACATCCCATGTATATTATAATATACAATCTTCAAGGACATAAAATTTGTATAGGAGAACAGAGCATTTGTACAACAGGTACACCGGCCTTCCATATGGTTGACCTATATTTGATTTTCTACACTTAAAGGGTCTCCTAAACAAGTTGAGTGATCCCTAAATGCAGAGTCAGAAATAATTGGCCCAATTTTTTAAAAAGGTTTATATATTATTATAGAAAACTCTTAATAATCAAATCCATACTAAGAAATAAGAAATTGGGAATTATATTATTACCTAACTTGAAACTGTATGTTACAGTAATTAAAAATATGATTCTTAAATGAGGACTTACTCTTCAACCAATGGATTTGAATAAATTAGCCAAAGACCAAGAGAATTTTCAACAATGGTACTTTAATATATAAAATGGGCTCAAGATAGCCTCTTCAACCATGGTGTTAGGGAAAACTTGAAACATATGTTTGGAGATTATTATCTACAAACTCAAAGTGAGTCAAATGACTTGAGACCAGACTAAAACTCATAAAATATACTGAGTAAAATATAGACAGAATGCTCCAAGACTTGACTTCTAAAGTGTTTTTGGTTTATTGGTCACACCCGGCAGCGCTCAGGGGTTACTCCTGGCTCCATGCTCAGAAATTGCTCCTGGCAGGCACGGGGGACCATATGGGGCACCGGGATTCGAACCAATGACCTTTTGCATGAAAGGCAAACCCCTTACCTCCATGCTATCTCCTGGGCCCCTTCTAAAGTGTTTTTAATGATATAATTTCATTGGCAAAATGATAACCAAAGACTGAACTAAAGAGCTTCTGCAGAGCAAAAGAAACACAGGCTAAAACTAAGCAACATTCAACTGAATGGAAGAGAATATTCATATATAATACATCAGATATAGGATTAATATACAAAATTCTAGCAAATAAATAAGTGTATAATTGTAAAAATGCATAAGACACTTATCTGAAGAGACACAAAGATGAACAGCAGATGAAAAATGTCTTGTTATCACTTATTACCAAGAAAATCCAAATTAAGATTAGTAAAATATCTCACATCAGTGATAACTGCACAAATCAAATAAACTGAAAAATATCTGTGGTGGGATGGATTTAATGAAAAATAAGTCTGATAGGAATTGCCAGAATGTTATCTGGTTCAAACCCTATGGAAAAGAATATGGTTATTTTTTAGAAAATTAAAAATATAGCTTCCATATAGTTTCAGAATTTCATTTATCTGTATCTATCTTCCAAAGTTTCAAAAATAAAGCATTCAAAAGCATACTATTATTCATTACAACACTTAGTACAATAGGTAGGATATGGAATCATCATAAAGTTCAGCTACAAATGAGTGGATAATGAAGGTGATATACATGAAAAAAACACACTCAAATGCATATTGTAATATTAAGTAAATACAAATATTGATAAAATGGTGCATTTAATTACAACATGGATAAAAGTAACTTAAATGAAGTTAAGTAAGAAAAGAACGAACACTGCATGATCTAATTTATCTATGATATATAGACTAATGGCACAAATAATTCAAGTTATCAAAGAGGGGATATACTTATGTTATCATTGGTCCTATGTTACAGAGAGGAGAAAGACAGAAAAGAGGAAAAAATTAGGGAGGAGAGTAAGAAAAGGTGAACAGGAAGTAACAGGGGATGGAGCAAGGGTAAGAACTTCAGGAACATGGGTAGTGTAAAGTTGTGGCAAATATAATATAAACCATATAGTCAACAACATTGAAGCTTGGAGACCCAAACTGCACCCACTAAACCAAAAAATGTGATTTGTCAAATATTGTTTAACAATTAGATGATAATTAGGTACAACCAATGAATATGACAATATTTTCAGAAATAAAATAGTCAATTCACAAATAGAAGGGTTTAGAATTAGATTTAAGATGGATTAAAATTAGTTGAAAATAAAAATAAAATATCTTAAAATTCTGGAATATGTAGGTTTTTCTGAAGAAAAAATTAATGAGACAGGCAAAAGTATCACTCTTACTTAATTATTCACAAAACAAATAAAGCCTCAATATATCAGGAAATATTAGTCACATATTTAAGGTACAGAAATGCTTACAAACCATAAACAATTTACAAAATTTATAAACAACCAAATGCTAGTTTCAAATGAATGGAAAAATTTAAAAGCAAATGCCAATATCTTATTCAGACTACAGAAATAAAAAAATGCTAATTCAGGAAGTTGTAAGATGATGTAAAGGAATTTTAACAGTTGAGAGAGTAGTATGAATATAATATGAACAAAAAATTTATATTACATTATAGGAATATTAAATGATTTATATTTTCTCTAATAAATATATTCAAGAAAAATGTAAGTAGTGTATATATCAGTTCACCCGCTTTTCTTGATCATAATTTTAGATATCAGATAAATAAAATAAAAATATATACAATAATGTCTTTTTTCTCTATAAAATAGTTAAGTAAAATTTAGCACTAAATGACAATAAACAATGCCTTTCCCATTGCAGTACAAACATTGTGTTTTTCCGTATTAATTAACAAATAAACATTCATAACAATATACATTGACAAGTAAATTTTAGTAGTCATCTTATAAAGCCTGAAAACAAATTGTTTACAAAATTTACATACATAAGTATAAAGGCATTTATATTGTAATTTGTTTTCAAAATAAAATTTACTTACCAAAAATCCGAACCATTCAATAAATATTACTGACATTATTTAACATAGTCATATCTAAAAATAAGTAATCATTACATACCCCATGTCCACTGCAATGTGCACTAGAGATACAATTGTCTAGTATATTTAATCTTTTTCGATATTCGGTGACAGGAATGCAATCTCCTCTGTTACAAAACTGTAAGTTAAAAGGACAACAAAAATTTTGTTTGGAGAATCATCATGAAAAAAGAGATGTTAAAACACATACAAAAGCTTACACTGCATTAAGTTCACTGCAAAAGTCTAAATGCATAAATTCTTATATAATAGAGTCACTTTAATGGCATTTACATACCTTTCCCCTATTTTCCTTTTATACTCACAAATAGGTCTTATCATTAAAAATTGCATACATGAAATATGTTCCAACTACGTCTTCCTTTGAACATGTATTATTTTGTTTCCCAATCCTATTGGTTGGAATTCCACTTGCAAGATTTTTATTCTGTGACCATACAGACATACCGCTCTATTAAGAAATGCTGGTCTAAAGTACAGTTTTATTCTAAACATTAATTTTGTTTCAATTTATCCATCTATTAGTAAGCTACAAAGGTTTTCTTTTCTAATTTAATTATTTTAGAAGAATAACTCTCTAGGTTTCTCTAGGTAAATCTGTTGTTTTCTGAGAAGACTTAATAACAACAAAGACCTGCTTACAGGACAGGGCTCTCTGCATTGCCCTTTAATTGTGAGGTGAAATTAGAGGACCCTCCACATACTGACTTCAATGTAGGATATGCAGATTCCAGGATCTTTAATACAGAAACATGATACCAACAACAAAGACTGTGTGAAAAATAAAAGTGTGTTGGCACTACAGACAATGTCTTGGATTGGACAAACTAGCTTGCCTGGAGCCTCTTAGAGTTTGTCTTATGCCAAGAAAATTCAGGGTAGGGTCTCCTTATATTTAGGCCAAGGTTATTCCTTTCCATGTCCCTCATATTTTCGTGGGCCTATGCAAACAATAATTGCTACTCTAACACTGTTTTTACTGTGCTCCTTTGACTCTAATCCTTAAAAAAAAAAACACTTAAACTTTTGAGGTTAACTTAAACTAATATGCATGTGCATGGAAATGTAAAAAATATACTATGCCTCTACTGTTTAAGGAGTTATATAAATTTTATGGCTTTAGATTGCTTTGTGTGCTGCTAAGAAATATTATAATGTATTACAATCTGGGGACTTGAGGGACAAAGTAATTATACATAGGTTCTGTTTTATTCATCTTAATGTTCTTTGGCTGAAAGTTCAAAATTAAGATATCAGCAAGGGAACTTATTCTGAGAATTGTTTATGGGTGATTGTCCTTCCACTGTAACTTTAGCTTCTTCTCTTTCCTTCCATCTTTGTTCTCATAATTAAAAATTAAAAAATCTGATGTTTCAAATAAAATATTTTATTTATTTATTTATTTATTTATTTATTTTGTTTTTTGGGCCACACCCAGTGACGCTCAGGGATTACTCCTGGCTATGCGCTCAGAACTTGCTCCTGGCAGGCACGGGGGACCATATGGGAAACGGGGGATCGAACCGTGGTCCGTCCTAGGCTAGCGCAGGCAAGGCAGCAGGCACCTTACCTCCTGCACCACCTCCCGGCTCCCAAATATTTTATTTTTATGTCCCCAAACTAAGTATTCTATTCTGTATATATGTCATATCCTATTTGTCCAATACTCTGAAAATTGATTGTGTATGTTAGTGTACTAAATTGAGATATAAACATGCCTTTTTATTAAAAAATCACTGAAAGTTTTTATTAAAAATCACTGAAATGTGATTTTCTAATTTAGTAATCTCATTTCTACTTTTCATAATCTTTGTCAATTCACACTTTCACTGATGTCTTCTTTTTTGTTTGTTTGTTTTTTGTTTCGGGCCAACCTGGCAGTGCTCAGGGGTTACTACTGACTCTGCTCAGAAATCGCTCCTGGCAGGCACTGGGGGACCATATGAGATTCCGGGATTCGAACCACCATTGGTCCTAGGTCTGCTGCTAGCAAGGCAAACCGCTTGCATAGCCCTACTGCTGCGCTATCTGTCCAACCCCAAGATTCCTTTTATGTTTTCTATTTCTCTGGTTCCGTCCTTTTTAAAAAAAAATGTTTTTAATATCTTTATTTAAACACCTTGATGACAAAAATGATACTGGTTAGATTTCAGTCATATAAAGAACATCCCCCTTCACCAGCACAATGCTCCCACCACCCATGTCACAAATCTCCTTCCTACTCACTACACCCCCACCTGTACTCTAGACAGACTTTCCACTTCCCTCATTCATTCACATGGTTATGATAGTTCTCAGTGTAGTTATTTCTCTAACTGCACTCACCACACTCCTTGTGGGAAGCTTCATGAAGTTAGTCAGGGGTCTCAAACTCATTTTACCTGGGGGTCACAGGAGGTAAAGTTGGGGTGAGGCAGGGCCACATAAGGGATTTCGCTTACCGAATATTCACAGTAAAAAATCACATTATTAAGAAAAAAATCATAAAAATCTCATTAAAATTTGCATACCCTGAATGGAACTGCTTGTGGTTTTCAAATGTTTAGTGCTTTCTTTTTCTTACTAATGCAATTTTTTTTGCGATTATTAGGTAAGCAAATAATTGTGAATACTGCGATATTTGAAGGCCGACAGCGGGCCACAAAATGTTGTACGGAGGGCCACAAAAGGCCCGCGGGTTTGAGACCCCTGAGTTTGAGACCCCTGAGTTAGCTGGATCTTCCAGCCTCCTCCCTTTGTCTCTGGAGATTGTTACAAAAATGTCTTTTATTTTTCTTAAAACCCATAGATGAGTGAGACTATTCTGCCTCTATCTCTCTCCCTCTGACTTACTTCATTCAGCATAGTACATTCCATATGCATTCATGTATAGGAAAATTTCATGATTTCATCTCTCCTGATAGCTGCATAATATGTCATTGTGTATATGTACCACAGTTCTTTAGCCATTCATCTGTTGAAGGGTATCCTGGTTGTTTCCAGAATCTGGCTATTGTAAATAGTGCTGCAATAAATATAGGTGTGAGGAAGAGAATTTCGTATTGTATTCTGTTCCTAGGATATATCCCTAGGAGTGGAATAACGGGGTCAAATGGGAGCTCAATTTCCAGTTTTTTGAGGAATCTCATTATCACTTTCCATAAAGGTTTGTCTAGATGGCATTCCCACCAGCAGTGGATAAGAGTTCCTTTCTCTTCACATACCCACCAGCACTGATTGTTCTCATTCTTTGTAATGTGTGCCAATCTATGTGGCATGAGATGGTACCTCATAGTTGTTTTGATTTGCATCTCCCTGATGATTAGTGATGAGGAGCATTTTTTTATGTGCCTTTTGGTCATTTGTGTTTCTTCTTTGTCAAAGTGTCTGTCCATTCTTCTCCCCATTTTTTGATGGGAATAGATGTTTTTTCTTGTAAAGTTCTGTCAGTTCCCTGTATATTTTGGATATTAACCCCTTATCTGATAGATATTGGGTGAATAGTTTCTCCCATTCAGTGGTGGCTCTG
Source organism: Crocidura indochinensis (assembly GCA_004027635.1). NCBI lineage: Eukaryota > Metazoa > Chordata > Mammalia > Eulipotyphla > Soricidae > Crocidura > Crocidura indochinensis. Next base: position 7,014 of record PVKC010035440.1, on the reverse strand, counting down.
GTATCCTTTGAGGTGCAGAAGCTTCTCAACTTGATCTGTTAATTTCTCTTTTCACTTGTTTGGAGAACGCAGTTTCATCCTTGAAGATTCCTTTAGTCTCAACGTCATGGAATATTTTACCTATGTGTTGTTCTATATACCTTATGGTATCAGGTTTGATATCAAGGTCTTTAATCCATTTGGATTTTACCTTCGTACATGGTGTTAGTTGAGGGTCTAAGTGCACTTTTTTACAATTGGATAACCAATTCTGCCAACACCACTTGTTGAAGAGGCTTTCCCTGCTTCATTTAGAATTCCTTGCTCCTTTATCAAAAAGTAGATGCTTTTATGTCTGGGGAACATTCTCTGAGTACTCAAGTCTATTCCACTGATGTGAGAGTCTGTCTTAATTCCAATATCATGCTGTTTTGATATCTATTGCTTTGTAATACAGTTTAAATTTGGGGGAAATTAATGCCTCCATATTCCTTTTCTCTAGGAGTATTTTAGCTATTCAGGGGTGTTTATCATTCCAAATGAATTTCAAAAGAGTTTGATCCACATCCTTGAAGAATGTCATGGGTATCTTTAGAGGGATCGCTTTAAATCTGTATAACGCTTTGGGGAATATTGCTATTTTAATTATATTAATCCTAGCAATCCATGAGCATGGTATGTGTTTTCATTTCCATGTGTCCTCTCTTAGTTCGTAGAGCAGGACTTTATAGTTTTCTTTGTACAGATCCTTCACATCTTTGGTCAAGTTGTCTCCAAGATATTTGAGTTTGTGTGGCACTAATTTGAATGGGATTGCCTTCTTAATGTCTATCTCTTCCCTATCATTATTTGTGCATTAAAAATGCCATTGATTTGTGTGTTTATTTTGTAGCCAGCCACCTTTCTATATGAATCTATTGTTTCTAGAAGCTTTTTGGTAGAGTCTTTAAGGATTTCTAAGTAGAGTATCATGTTATCTGCAAACAGTGAGAGCTTAACTTCTTCGTCTCCTTTCTGGATTCCCTTGATATCTTTTTCTTACCTAATTGCTATAGCAAGTACTTCTAGGACTATGTTGAAGAGAAGTGGTGAGAGGGAACAGCCCTGTCTTGTACCAGATCAGAGGGAAGGGTTTTAGTTTTTCTCCATTGAGGATAATATTTACCTTTGGCTTGTGGTATATGGCCTTAACTGTATTAAGAAAGGTTCCTTTCATTTATTCTTGCTGAGAGTTTAATCAAGAATGGGTATTGGACGTTATCAAATGCTTTCTCTATGTTATTGATTCGATCATGTGATTTTTATTTTTCTTGTTGTTGATGTTGTGTATTATGTTGATAGATTTATGGATGTTAAACCATCCTTCCTTGCATTCCTGGGATGAAACCTACTTGATCACCATTTATAGGAAATGTGCAACCTCTAAACTAAATGCATCTCTAGTGGGTTGTGAACAGTTATAACTGTCTAATAAATGCTCTTATGTTAACTTACTATATGAGCTAATATAATGTTCACTAGCTAGACTGTAAGCACTACAATCTATGAATCAGTGAACATCTGAAATGCAAGGCAGATACACATGAAGTTGTCTGACAATGATAAAGAACCAACTTTGTTTAAATGCTGCTAATGCATGAATGAGAACTTTCTGATCCTGAAGATTTCCTTAGCATACTTGGCCAGTGTCTGGAAAAGACTTATTCTGGCTGACAACTGTGTTATTGGATCTTGATGAGGCATTGGATCTTATTTGTCAGGATTTTCTTTTTTTTTTTTTTTTGGTTTTTGGGTCATACCCGGCAGTGCTCAGGGGTTACTCCTGGTTCCAGGCTCAGAAATTGCTCCTGGCAGGCACGGGGGACCATATGGGGCACCAGGATTCGAACTGATGACCTTTTGCATGAAAGGCAAATGCCTTACCTCCATGCTATCTCCCGGGTCCCTATTTGTCAGGATTTTGTTAGGATCTTTGCATCTGTGTTCATTGGGGAGCTTGGTCTGTAATTTTCTTTTTTGGTAGCATCTTTGTCTGGTTTAGGTATGAAGGTGATGTTGGCTTCATAAAAGCTGTTTGGAAGTGTTCCCATTTTTTCAATTTCATGAAAAAGCCTGGCTAGGATTGGTTGTAGTTCCTCTTGAAACTTTTGAAAGTATTCATTAGTAAGTCCATCTGGGCCTGAGCTTGTCTTTTTAGACAGGCATTTTATTACCATTTCAATATCCTCAATAGTGAAGGGTGTGTTTAGATATGCTACATACTCCTTACATAATGGTGGAAGGTTATAAGAGTCCCAGAATTTATCCATTTCTTACAGGTTCTCATTTTTAGTGATATAGTTTTTCAAAATAGTCTCTGATTACCCTTTGGATCTCTGCAATATCTGTTGTGATCTCCCCCTTTTCATTTCTAATCTGGGTTATCAGGTTTCTCTCTCTTTGTGAGTTTTGTCAATGGTTTATCAATCTTGTTTATTTTTTCAAAAACCAACTTCTGCTTTTGTTGATCTTTTGTAATATTTTTTGTGTATTGATTTTTGCTCTCAGCTTTGCTATTTCCTTCCGTCTCCGTATTTTTTGTTCCTTTTGTTTATCATTTTCTAATTTTATGAGTTGCGTCATTATGCTGTTACTTATGACCCTTCTTTTTTTCCTGATGTGTGCTTGCAAAGCTATAAATTTTCCTTCAGAACGCTTTTGCTGTGTCCCATAGATTCTGTTAGTTTTTATCTTCATTATCATTTGTTTCCAGAATAGTTTTGGTTTCCTCTTTGATTTCATCTCAGACCCACTGGTTGTTCAGTGGCAGGCTATTTAATTTCCAGTTTTTTTAATTTTTCTTTTGTGTCTCTTTGTAGCTTACATCTAATTTCAGAGCCTTGGGATCATCAAAGGTAGCCTGCAAATTTCTATTCTCTTGATTTTATGAAGGTATTTTTTTTATATGCCAGCATGTGGTTTATCCTGGAGAATGTCCCATGTACATTGGAGAAGAATGTGTGTCCAGGTTTTGGGGATGGAGTGTCCTATATATCTACTCATCCTTTTACTTCATTTCTCTTTTCAGGGCTAGTATATTTTTGTTGGGTTTCAGTCAGGTTGACCTATCACATATTGTCAGGGTCATGTTGGGGTATCCCACAATTATTGTGTTATCATTGATGTCTTCTTTCAAATTTGTCAATAATTGTATTAGATAATTTGCTGATCCTCATTGGGTACATATATGTTTAGTAGTCTGATTTCTTCCTGTTGCACATATCTCTTGACTAGTATATGAAGTATCCATCTTTGTCTCTTGCAACTTTTCTGAGTCTAAAGTTGGTCATCTTCAGGTATTAATATTGCCACCCCCACTTTTTAAGGGTTTTGTTTGCTTTGGTGATTTTCCTCCAGCCTTTGATTTTGAGTCTATTTTTATTCTGACTATTTAGGGAGTTTCTTGAAGGCAGCAGAAGGTTGGGTTCATCTTTTTTTTTTTTCTGGCCACACCCGTTTGATGCTCAGGGGTTACTCCTGGCTAAGCACTCAGAAATTGTCCCTGGCTTGGGGGTACCAACTGGGACGCCAGGGGGATCGAACCGCGGTCCTTCGTTGGCTTGCGCTTGCAAGGCAGACACCTTATCTCTCGCGCCACCTCGCCGGCCTCACCTCTCCTCACCTCTTTTTTTTGGGGGGGGTCACACCCGGCAGTGCTCAGGGGTTACTCCTGGCTCCATGCTCAGAAATTGCTCCTGGCAGGCACGGGGGACCATGTGGGGCTCCGGGATTCGAATCGATGACCTTTTGCATGAAAGGCAAACACCTTACTTCCATGCTATCTCCCGACCCCGTAATTTCCCTTTTTGATCTTGCTGCCTTCAATATTCTATCTTTATCTACGGGATTTGTCATTGTAATTATGATGTGTCTTGGGATGCTTTCTTTGGGTCTCTTTTATCTGGTACTCTTCAGGCATACAGGATTTGATTGCATGCGGTCTTTAGCACTGGGAGTATCTCTGTGATAAGATCTTTGTTGATTCTTCATGGGGATCTCCTCCCTGGGGATCTGGGACTCCAGTGATTCTTAGTTGTTTCTATTGAGTTTATCAAAGACTTCTATTTCCATCTGTTCACATTCCTTGAGTACTTTTTCCATTATCTGACCGTTTGTCTTAAGGTTCTTTTCCAATCTCTTCTGCTGTATGGAGTTGTTCTTCATTTGATCTTCCAGTTCACTGAGTCTGTCCTCAGCTGTTGTTACCCTGCTGGAGAAGCTCTCCACTGAGCTTTTCAGCTGAGCTACATTGTTATTCAGATCTTTTATTTCAGTTTAGAGTTTTCTGATTTCTGTCTTTGTGTTCGGTTCAGCTAGAGTTATGTTTTCTTTGATTTCCATGAGGATCTTCCATATTTCTAGTCTAAACTCCTTTTAGTAAGATGGTTGGTATTTTGGGGTCATCAGAACTATCATCCTCATTCTCTATGCATGGTGTTTGCCTGTGAGATTTCCCCATTGTCATGCTTGTAGTGTGATTTTTTTTTATCACACACAAGCACGAACAAGCATTTTTATTGGGGGGGGGGGGGGAGATGGTTCAGAACATGTACAATATGGACCTGGAAGTCCAATCTACAGCTACCAACCTCCAATCCTATGGTTTCAACTAGTGACAGAGAATTACCTATGTTCCTCAAATACACAATCTTTTAAACCCTAGACTCTCTAACAAGAAACACTAAATGACCAACCAGGTGCTGGCAACATTCTGATTTGTAATTCTCCCAGGCAATCTGACAGAACTGTCTGAAGGAGACTGGCAGTATCACTAGGGAGTCATACTGCTAATTAGCCTTCAACTATTATATAGCACATGAGAAATAGCACTGCTCACATGAACAGAAGAAAGCAGGTCAATAAAATGTGCACTGTAGTGTGATTTTTTTTCTGCGTGTTGTGGTGGGGTTCATTGGTTATATTGCGTGCCCACAAAGCAGAGTGGCTGTATTCTTGTGGCCTCTTGGAGACAGTTTTTTTTGGGGGGGTGGTGGGGGGGGGAGGCCTTCCTTTCCCTCTGAGGAGAGATTCAGAAAAGAGAAACAAGCAAAGCCAGGGGATTCCTTCAGCTTCTCATAGTCATCAATCACACAGCAGGATAGATCCTCCACAGACAAAACAGTCAGCTAACTCTCTGCCTGGCGACCCTCACAGCCAGTTCTTACTCACTTGGTTTTTCTTGGCCTCTTGGCCTGAGTCATATCTTCTCACATCTTCTTTAACATTTGTTTCATTATTTGAAATAATGGTTATGCAGAGTTATGAAGCTCTATCTAATTATTTTAAACAATCAAAAGATGATGAGCATTTTCATGTTCCTGTTGTATTATATGCATGCATTTTATAGAAAATTGTATTCTCATTAGAGACGTAAATGCCAAAAAATAATTGTTGCTTCAGTAGAAATTCCAATTCACTATTATTTCCACATGCAATCCAAACATTTTTTGTTGCTTTATTTGTAGGGCCACACCCATAGAAGTCCTGGTTTATTCCTACTTCTTTGTTCAGGGATAATTTCTATCAGAGCTCAGGGAACCATATAAAGTTTAATCCTATTTGAACATGTGAAAGGCAAGCAACTTACACAGTGTGCTATCTCTCTAGTCACAGAATAATATTTATATTTTGAAATTTCTGTGCTGATTTCTCACCTTGACTTAGAAAGAAAATTTATAAACATTATGAATAATCTTAAAATTGTATTTAAGAAAAAAGTTTGTGTCAGATGAGCATACTAAAATGTATGACTAACCTATAGCTGTCATTCATTTTTCTTACAACAGCTCTGTCAATATATTTATATCTAAAATTAATTTAATGTCAGAAAGAAAATAAAGTTATTTTAGACTCCTTATACAAATATATACAATTGTTTCTAACTTATGTGACAATATATGTAATAATAATTTTTGCATCAAATATTACTGTCAGTATCAGAAACAGTAAGTGCAGCATTCACTTATATTTTTATATGCTTCTTCACATATGTTCAATTTCATGATCTCTCTGTACTTATATATATTGGGTATTTTATGTATATAATTAATATGTATGACTATAAATTTACATATATATCATAATTACATAAAGTTAGAATATAGCATATATATGTGTTGTAATATACATGTATTTATGGTGTTTTTGAGCAATTATTGACTTCCAACAGGTCAAGATTGCTTAATTATACTACCTAAACTTAAATTATAACAAACAACTTAAAGTTTCAAAGTTAGTTGCCAGACATAAACCTAGACCATCCTTATTTCTGGCCAATTAGTTATAAATGATAAAGCCTGTGGTTCATACCTCAGTGTTGATAATTTGCTAAATTGTTCAAAGAATTTAGAAAAAATCAGGGAAGGAGGTGAAAAATAGTTTATTTCTATAAGTTTATTATAAAATTAAGACTGATGAACATCCAAGTTTATGAACAGCATAGGATAAACAATTCTTTGGTATGGGAGATGATGGCAGGATGTTAGAACTTACATAGTCTCTCAGACATATGAAGAAATGAAGAAATCCTTCTACTTCATTGTTTTGCTTACATACCTATATGTATATAAGTATACAATGAAGCAGAAAAAAGGAATTAAAATAAACTCAATTTTCAAGTATACTTTTAAAAACCAATTACCTGGGAATTGATTAATGAAATATGGTGAAAGAATTATACAAAAAAACCCTATATTTTAATAATAAGAGATATAAAAGACACAAAGAAATGAAAGTGCACTCCTGTTAAAAGTCAGGATTAATCATAAATATATATAATTTATATTTTTATATATTTACATATATGAATTAATCAAATAAATATTACTATTCTTCCCAAATTATCATGTATATTCAATTTTATTCCTAGAATTTTTCTATAAATATTTTCGGATCAAATTTTATATGGAGTAATAGGAAAGCCTAAATCGTCAAAATAATTGTAAGAATAATGGACAAGAGACTGTGAAAAGCAAGGTTCCCTACTAGTGACATCAG
>PVKC010035439.1:0-13460 GCA_004027635.1 Crocidura indochinensis | reverse complement strand
CATAAATATCAACACTATTGTAAACATTCAACCTCAAGAAGAATATTTTTGGGGCCAGAGTGGTGGCACAAGTGGTAAGGCGTTTGCCTTGCACACACTAACCTAGGATGGACCGCTGTTTGATCCTTTGGCATCCTATATGGTCCCCCAAGCCAGGAGTTATTTCTGAGTGCATAGCCAGGAGTAACCCCAGGAGTCACTGGGTGTGGGCCAAAAAGAAAAAAAAATCTGGCAAAAATTATGTATGAAAACTACTGTAGACTCCATATATATGACTACCTAAAATAGGCAGATTCATCAAGACAAAGAAATTACTAGATATCAGTTGGTGAACACAAATGGTAAATAATTTTTATAGTTATATATAATGATGAAATGTTTAGGGATTAACAGTGTTAGCTAAAAAATTTTGTAAATTTAATTAATGTAAGAGTATTATACAATACTTAAAATGGGTAACAATTCTATGAATTTTGCACATTGGCATTTTAGACAATCTATTAGTAAGTTCCTAGAACTACACAAATTTGAATCAATAAACAATACAGAATTAATAAGAAATAGAGAATCTTAACATATACAGTAATGAATGAAACTCTGAAACAGTAATCAAAACCTCCCCATCCAGTAAAAACCAAAATCAGAAAGCTCTGCTGGTAAATCTAACTGAACATTTAAAGAAGAATTAATGTAAATTCTTATCTTCCAAAAATATTTTTTATTGAAAGCTGGTCCTTCAGGCCTTTCCGGCCCTTAACTCTATTGTCTCTGGGTCTTATTACAATAATGACTTTAATTTGTCTTAAACCCATAGATGAGTGAGACTATTCTATGTCTATCTTTCTCCCTCTGAATTATTTCACTCAGCATAATAGATTCCATGTAATGCATGCGTAGGAAAATTTCATGACTATCTCTCCTGATGGCTGCATAATATTCCATTGTGTATATTACCATGCATTCTTTAGCCATTCATCTGTTGAAGGGCATCTTGGTTGTTTCCAGAGACTGCCTATTATAAATAGCACTGCAATGAATATAGGTGTGAGGAAGGGATTTTTAAATTGTATTTTTTGTGTTCTTAGGGTAGAATCCTAGGAGTGGTATAGCTGGATAATGTGGAAGTTCAATTTCCAGCTTTTTGAAGAATCTCCATATTGTTTATCATAAAGGCTGGAGTAGATGACATTTCCACCAGCAGTGAATGAGAGTTCCTTTCTCCCTGCATCCCCACCAGCACTGACTGTTCTTGTTCTTTGTGATGTGTGTCAGTCTCTGTAGTGTGAGATAGTACATCATAGTTGTTTTGATTTGCATCACCCTGATAATTAGTCATGTAGAGCATTTTTTCATATGTCTTTTGACCATTTGCATTTTTTCTTTGAGGAAGTGTCTGTTCATTTCTTCTCCTCACTTTTTGATGGGGTTATATGTTTTTATTTCTTGTTAAGTTGTCAGTACCTTGTATGTTTTTTATATTAGCCCCTGTTTGATGGGTATTGGATATATAATTTCTCCCATTCTGTGTATCTTCCCAAAATATTAAGAGGAAACACTCCTAATTTTTTTTTCACAAAATCAGCATTTCCATGGAAGCCAATGCTTTTATGAAAGACATTCACAAGAATTTCTTGGAAACAAAATGTGGTATACATAAAATGGAGCAAGGTGGAGTCAAAGAATTAATAATCATAGAAAAAGCTTTGCAACTAAAATACAGATGAACATAAAGAAAAAGAATGTCCAAATCTGCCTAGAAATAAAAGGACATGCTGAAAGAGAAAAAGGAATTAAGGGAGATCTAATAAAAGTCTGAATCAGAGAACCAAAGATATACTAACCTCAGATGATTTTGATGTAAATTAGATGCCTGGGTTTTCACAAATCACCTAATAACCCACAATAAACTTCCTGCTACTTTTATACAAGAATGAGAAGTATAGTTAATTACTGTCAGATGTGTACTTAACAAATACATTATCTTATTATCCACTGCTGCAGGCAGTGGAATTTCTGGACACAGACTTTGAGATAAGGGTTAATCAGTGCGGAGTAAAGAGAGTGAGATTAAACAGAGAGAAAATGGGACTGTGATATAACTAACAACAAAGGAGCCTGCCAGTCCACAGGCTATCTCAGTACAAACAATGCATTGACCTATTATTACATGATCTGCTAGTACAGAAAGTATAGATAGCCTCAGGTGAAGCAGCTTCCAACAACAGAGGAGAGTGACAGAGACTGTGCCTGAAATCCATCATAGCCTGGTGTCCTTGATTTGGAACTGAGCATCTATTCTGGAAAGGTAGCTGTACACCTTAGCATGCAACACCTTCACTAAGCAGCAGTGTGGGCTAAAAAACATGTTACAAATGCAGATTCTCAAGTTCCTCGCTGGAGTTACTAAATAGTAATTTTAAGCGCTATGGTCCAGTGATCTGTTTCAATCAACCCAGGTAATTCTTACATATATTAAGTTGAGTACCACTAGTACAGACACTATGTTATACAGTTATACAGACACTATATTATACACTATGTTATATAGTTTTCATACAGTCAGTATCCTTCTTAATACATACAATGGGTTGATAATGTTCCATAATACTTAAAAATTATGGAAATTCAATCACTTTAGGTCAGGAGCTATTGGTTATTACAAAGCAAGACTTAAATTACAGCAATATTTGATATGAAAGGTTATGAGAGATCAATAGGAAAATGAGCAAATGAAACAACTATATATTCACTATAAATATCCATAAACATAAAAGAATATACTTATGATAAAGAAAAATGAATTTAGAAAGCAAAAGGATGAGAGACGAACAACTTTAGACAAATTCTCCTTATCTTTCAGATTTCTAAGCTCCTCAGGTGATAATAACAAGAGCTCAGAAAGAAAGAAAATGACCTCAAGGTAAATTATATGTTTAAAGAAGAGGTTCTTTGTAGCTAAAGGGATATACACACATTTTGAAAAAGTTGAGGAAATTCTCCAACTCCAAATTAACTTTGTGATAGCAGTAGCAATAAGACAAATTTCAAAGAGTGAAGGACAAGGTGGTGAAAATATTATACTTCATAGATATCTTCACTCCAATAATTCAATAATAAAGAAGCCATGATGGTGTGTTATGCAAGAAACCTTCTGAGAAAATGATAGATGAATTTTTAAATGGCTCATGAGTTTCAAATTTCAAAGGTGGTTTTTCTGAGTCAAATACTTCCAACCTTAGCAATTCCAATAAAACTTGTTTTTTATTTTATCATTCCTCTTTATTCTCTAAAAACACTTTCACAGGTATCTGCAATTTTAAACTCAAAAATACTCTGACTTGGAGTGGATAGTTGAGACAAATTAGTGTTATCTGGGAACAGGGAGGGAAAGGAGAGAGAGAAGTGGGAGAGGGGACAAGAAGAAGAAAGCAAGGGAAAAATAAAGAATAAAGGGGGGAAAGAAAAAAAAAGGAAGGAATAGAAAAAATAGGGATCTAGAAAACCCAGAGTTCCATAGAAGAGTGACTGAAGACCATATTTTATATTATTTTTGTTTGTTTGTTTTTGGGCCACAGTAGTGACACTAAAGGTTACTTCAGGCTATGTGTTCGCAAATAGCTCCTTGCTTGGGAAGCTGGGGGAATTGAACTGTGGTCCATGCTAGGTCAGCCATATGCAAGGCAAACACCCTTCTGCTGAGCCACCACTCAGGCCCCTTTAAATTATTTCTTATTACTGTCTGTTTGATATGTTTATAATATACTAGTGATTATGTCAGAATTTACATAAATTTTTAAAAACGCTTCATAAAACCTTTTAAATATATTTAATAATAATTGTGTCTATTATCATGTCATAAATTGGCCAGGAGAGAATACAGAGTATAACTCTAAAATAAACATCTCTTCCACTATATTTCTTTAACTATCTTTAGACTATTATGCTCAAGTGATTTTAATGCTCCCTAGGTTATGTTATCTTCAATCAGGATGGAATGATATCTATATTGTTAAAGTTTAAAAAAATTTTAAATCCTGAGAAAAACACTGAAAAGAATGTAAGTAAGCAAACTAAAAAAGTTTTCACAGGAATGTTATATATTATATATGACATATATGATACAATGATGTATATTATATATAATTATATATATAATGATAACTTTACCATGAATTTATAACTTAAACATTAGACTTTGGTCTATAAATACATGAACAAAGACAAGTAAACCACTCCATAAAATTAGTTTTGTGATGTCTTCACCAACCTATTGTCAAAGAAAACAAAAGCAAAAATAAGCATGAGATAATATTAACTAATGAGTACTTGCACTACAAAAGAAATAATAATCACTGAAAGACAGTGACAGCCTACTGAATTGGAGCAAATGATCAGACACTACATACCTGACAAAAGATTAATATACTCTATATAAAAAAGAACCCATAATACTTCACAAGACGACAACCTATCCAATAAAAAAATGTTTAGATATAAACAGTCACTTGTCCAAATAACACAAGCAGTTAATGGACAGATACATGGAAAAATGCTCAGCATCACTGGTTATCAGAGAAATACAAGACAAAAGAACAATGAGATATCATTTCACACCAACGAGAAAGTCTATGTCTAAAAGTTCAAATAGAGGGACCATTATAAGAATGATAGTTGGAATGGAGAAAGGGAATTAAGTGGCATGCATGAGATCCTTTCAATAAGAGCACTGTAAACCATAGTACCTAAAAGAAAAAAGGGAAGGACAGTGTGAAGAAAAGTGTCTGACATAGAGGCATGATGAGGTGGGGGGAGAAAAATTAAGGAATTGCTAGCGGGAAGTCCTGGTGAAGGGATAGATACTGGAACTTTGTAAGAATTGAAACTTAATCATAAACAACTTCATAACTCTATATCTCACAGTAATTTAATAAAAATAAATATAAGGGTAAATTTAATATAAAAATAATATAATTTGGCATAGTCTCAATAGAAAACAGTATGTGAAGATATCTCAAAATATTAAAAATGCAACTACCATGTAATCAAGCAATTATGCTTCAAGCTATCAATCCAAAGAATACTAAAACAGTCCTTAATAATTTATATGAGTATATAAATATAACTGAGTGCATAATTAAGCATATATGTGTATATGTTCAGTGAACTGCTATTTATGATTGTTAAGATCTGAAAACCAAGTGCTCAACTGCAGATAAATGAATAAAGATGTAGTTGCATTTTGCAGAAATTTTGTATAAATTTCATCTAAATACAAAATTTAGCTGTCAAAAATGCAATGTCATCTTTGGTAAAAATATAGATAAAATTGGGGGGCCGGGTGGTGGCGCTGGAGATAAGGTGCCTGCGCTAACCTAGGACGGACCGCGATTCGATCCCCCGGTTCCCCATGTGGTCCCCTGTGCCTGCCAGGAGCGACTTCTGAGCGAATAGCCAGGAGTAACCCCTGAGCGTCGCCGGGTGTGGCCCAAAAACAAACAAACAAACAAACAAACAAAAAAATTGGAGCAGGTTAGGCTTAGCAAAATAAGTCCAAATACATTCATTCATATATATATGAATCATATATAATATCATATAATAGTATCATATAATATTAATTACATAGTAAATATTAATATAATATACTAATAATATTAATATTATATAATAATATAATATATTCATATATATACCAGATGATCTATCCTACATATGAAGCATAAAGAAACAAAGCAAAATAATATATAATGCTCAACAAAAATAATCTCTTAGGCCTTGATAATAAAATTCAGGTTAATAAGAGTTATGGGAGGTAAGTAGAATGGATTTAAAGGTCTCATGGACAATGATGAAGGAATGTGGGCAGTTTATGCGGTGTATAAGCAATAGACCCTAAAGTATCTCAACAGTTACACTCTTGCAAACCAATCTTTTTTTTTTTGGTTTTTGGGTCACACCCAGCAGCGCTCAGGGGTTACTCCTGGCTGTACACTCAGAAATCGCTCCTGGCAGGCTCGGGGGACCATATGGGATGCCGATATTCGAACCACTGACCTTCTGCATGCAAGGCAAATGCCTTACCTCCATGCTATCTCTCCGGCCCGTGCAAACCAATCTTATCTCACTAAAAATCTAAACTAAATCAATAAAGTTACACAGGAAATAAATTACTGTAAGGAAGTATAGTAAATAAATAGTAATATTCAAAATTCTTTACTTTGCATAAATAAATATGTACATTAATTATTGAATGGTTCACACATACTAATGCAAGTAGAAGAAGTAGCTTGAGAATAGAAATCTCAAGCAAGGTGCATAACAAAGTTTACAGCAGGGATCTCAAACTTGGGGCCCGTGGGCTGTTTGGGGCCCTCCGTACCTTTTGTGGACCGCATCTGGCCTTCAAATATCATAGTGTTCACGATTATTCGCTTACCGAATAATTGCAATAAAAAACACATCTGTAAGAAAAAAATCGCATTAAACATTCGCATACCCCGAGCAGTTCCATTCGGGGTATGCAAATGTTTAATGCGATTTTTTGCGATTTTTTTTCTTACTAATGCGATTTTTTTATTGCGAATATTCGGTAAGCGAATAATCGCGAATACTTTGCTCCTAGCGCAGACATCATTTCCACTGCTCCTGCACGCTTGCCCTTTTTTGTGTGTGAAATCCCTTATGCGGCCCTGCCTCACCCCGACTTTGCCTCCTGCAGCCCCCAGGTAAAGTGAGTTTGAGACCCCTGGTTTACAGTTTTAGAATGTAAAACCCAGGTTTTGAAAGCTAAATCTGAATCTGATGTCTTTTGACTTAAAAACGATTTCCTACATTTATAATCAGTCATTGTTCTTACAATTTAGGACATTTCCCGCATATATGAATAAACCGTATTATACAAAATCTCTGCTTTAGCGGTGTGGTCTCTTCAAAGGGTAGTTAAATATTTTTGATTTGCTATTCTCCTAGCATACTGACCAAATAGAATACTTCATCAGTTTGTTGAACCAATATCCCTAAAGGGTGCAAAACAGGTTAGCAATTAATGTCTTTGCTGAGTAGTGAGTTTCCAAGATATCTACAAGGAAGCGATTTTCATTGATTGAAAGTGAAACAGGAGACAATCCATTCATTCACATGAAAGCTAACTTGTCATTTGAAACTCATGCAACTGAACCACTAGCTGCTCTCCTCAGACTCCACAGCTTACTTCCTCCTCTCAGCTGCCAATCTCCTTCCACCTAGAAATATTCCCACCCCCCTTAAATTCCTTACTAACACTTCCCAGCTGCCAACCCCCCTCTCCCTCTCTCTCCTCTCTCTCTATCTCTCTCTCCCCATCCTTTCTTCCCTCTATACTTTCACAGTTCTGTGATCAAGAGCAAAAATATGCTTCAACAAATTTAGAGTCTTACAGTTTCATAAAATAATATGCAGAAAACTAATCTATGTGAGCAGAACATCCTTTAATATTCATGGTCTGCTATTCAAACATATTTTTGTCTACAGGCTGCAAAAATTCCACATTCTCGAGGAGTTGGTTTTTAGAAGTTTTCACCAGTAATATCATCACTAAATCAGTGTTTTTTATTCACTTAATTATATTTGAATAAATCTGTACCTAACATTTTGTTTTAACTTTATAGTTCTGTAATTTTTCATTATTTATTTACAGATTATAAAAGTTAGGAATTGAATCTTTCTAGAAAGAATGCTCACTTTGATCCCCTCTGTCATTCAGTTCACATAGAGGGAACAATTTTATCTTAGGACAACTCCAAGATTTGTAAATAGAGATTCCAATGCCATTAAAAAAAAGTTTTTAACTATAAGATAGAGATGGAGAAATTACCTTAACTTTGATATAAGAAAAGTTTTCAGAAAGACCATCTTGAAAAATGCCTCTTAAATCATCAAAACAAAACCATAATCAATCACTCACAAATATATGCCAAGTAAAAAGACCATAGGCCAGAAAGTTTCTATCTTTTGTTTTTCATAGAAGTTAACCAAAAATGCATAGAATAAGAAGAAAATCTATTTTTGTCAGTAGATGACCATTTAGATTAATAAGTGGCAATATGGACAAAACACAGAAAATGAGTAGAAAAGTGTAATCTGAATTATTTAAACATTTTGCTTCTTGGGCTTCACCAAATTCCATCCTTCTCCAGTTCCAATGCCCATAATACAAATTGGCCAGTCAATTATGAGTGATGACTCTGTGGGCCTCATATTGAAAATTCTTATAGAACCTTCCTTGCACAGAGGTACCTTCGAAGATCTTATTAGCAAGACTGAAGAATGCCTTTGTCATATCAAATATGCTCAGCTGTTTACCGGATGGTAAAGAAGTGTTAGAATCATTTAAAGATGTGTTGAACATCATTAATCTATTTGACCTCTGACCAAGAGATATAAACTGTAGCTATGGTGACCAAGGCTTGACCTGACAATGCTGAGAAACTTGAAAGCTCTGCAGTATTTTGGGTCACATTGTTGAGTTAGACAAAGGAGTAAAGAAGCAATGTGACAGTTTCCTGGGCATTAAGGTCGAAGGGTCAATTGTGCTGACGCTCTCTGTGATAAGAAGACTAGTTTAGGTTTTTGATCTTTTAAAATTGTACAATAGAAGTTTGTGAGAAGTTATCAAAAGTAGAAAGAAATCAATTCACTAAACATTAAGAAAATTGTAAGCAAAGGTGTGATTGATGTTATATGATTCCATAATATAATATTCCGGAAAACAATTTATGGATATAATGCAATAAACTCAATATACCACCATTTAAGGTCAATATAATTATAAGTCAATGATTCCATCTGCAGATTCCTGCTGCAGCCTGAGAACTACTTTAGAAAGTGATTTTTGAAAGCATAAGCACATTCTTGCAAACAAATGCACAAACATGTACTTTTGAACATCTATTCCATAAACACTGCCTACTGACACAACTTTTATTTGCAACACATTATTTTTTAAGAAAAAAATATAATAAATGAAACCAAAAGCAAGTGGTGCTAGCCTGACACCATATAAAGGGCTTACTTTTTCTAAACTTGAGTGCCTCTAGTATTGAGGTGTGGTCTCATGCATAATTACAGCTGCACCTCAAATAGAAACTGGAAACCTTTATTTTCAAGATTTTTCTAATTACACCAATAGTGGACTAGATTTACCTTTCTCCAAATACAAAAAAAAGCCTTTAAGAAGTCTTGTAAACATGTACACCCAAGGCCCTGATTACTTCTATGCTAATTATGGAAAAGCTAATTGTTTAGAGGGTGTCCATGTGTGTGTCTGTGTGTGTATGTGTGTGTGTGTTTGTGTGTATGTTTGTGTGTGTGTATCTCTATATACACAGGAGTGGTGGTAAAGCTATAAGATTTTTCACATAAACAAAGCAGATTCAAATGATGGCCCAAGCAACACAATTTTAAAACAGTCATCCTAAACAAATACAATTAATTTATATTTGTATTACTTTTGTAAATATTAAATCTATTTTACTACGTCAGCATGTAAAAAGGTGCCATAATTTAAGATCTAATTTCGCCTACTATGTAAAAATAGGAGGACAATTAAACACACGGACAAGCCAAATTTTATAAGCTATCTAATTGCCTAGAAGACAAAGCAAAACCTGCTCATTCTCTTTTATGATTTTCATTTGAAAATTTTGGAGTTTCACAAGTACTTCAGTACAGAAACAACTTGCTGATTTATTTTCTTACCTTTTCACATAAAGATCTGTTAAAAGATATACATTCATTTTTTTTTCTTTAGGGATTTTGAGTATTTAGTAGAGCATAATGGGTCCCAGGAATGGTAAAATATTTTAAAATTAAACATAAAATGAAATTCAAGTGTAGGTCAGTGTAAATGAGTCTTGACAATTTGCCACTCAGAGGAGCAGGCTTCCAAATAAAGTATGTTTAGATACATAGCTATCAAGACACAGTAGACATAATCAGCAAAGAATATATTTATAACTGGATACAGCAAACAGATCCAGTGAAATCTTATAATCAATCATATCTTTCTCTGCCAGAACAAATCTTTAATTCAAAACACTTTAAAATAACAGTTCCTGTTTGTATTCATAATGTTAAAAGCTTTACTGCCAGAGCAACCCCTTAGCACCACTGTGTATGTTCCCCAAACCAAAAATAAGATAAAATTTTAAAATTAGTTAAAACTAAGAGCTAAATGAATAAAAGCTCAGGTTACCCCCTTAAAGAGAATATGTTATCAAAAAGTTAGAAGTCTTCCATAAGTAAGAAATAAAGGGACAAAAGATCTAGGAAGAAAGAGTTGGGAGGTGAGAGTAATGATAGGAGAATAAGAATTGGAAATACAATTTATAAATTACACTTCTCTAATATACTATATCTTAAAGTTTGATCAATTTAAATAAAGTATGTCTGGAAATATGCAAATAAAACAGAAAAAGCCAAAAGGTTTTATGTAGACATGAACACTGACACTTTTATATAGACATTTCATTTTAGATTGCGGTTACTATTTCTGTTATTTGTCTCAAATCATATTTAGTGTAAATTATTGTTATTTTAATAATTCAGTGCTCATTAGAATTTGCTAATACTTTATTTCAAGGTACCTATATTAAGGTTCTTAGTTAAAATTGGCAGGTAGTTTCTTATATTTATCTTTGGTTCTGCTGTGATATTTTGCAAAAATTGAAATGTTGGAATATATTCAAGTTGGTGATATATATAAATTAAATGCATCGAGGCTGTGAAATTAGACCAAAAATATTAGAAAAACAAACAGAAGAACTAGAAGATATAAAAATCCTGAGCCAGATATGAATTAGAGTCCCACCTTCTTGAGTACAGTCCATACATTCAGTTATGTATCACACACCAAACTATTCTGCATTGCTCCTGTTTCTATTGCTAAAGTATTAAAATGACGCAAAAAAAAAAGTTATCAAACATCAGGAGCTTCTTGTGGAAAATTCTGTAGATTGAGACCATGAAAAAAAACACCTTGACTTGTAAATAAAAGGGATTTATGACACCTTGAGAATTGCTGTCTCTTCTATTTGCAGAAATCAGCATAAATTATGTCAAAGGGATTGAGATAGATTAAGAAAATGATTCAATTTAATTGTCCCTATAAAATGATATGAACAACTACTTTCAATTTATTCTATGGTATATAGACCCCTGCTATGGATCTAGTCAGGCAGTTAAATTACTTGAATAAAAATTATCAGTCTTGGGGCTGGTGAGGTGGAGCTAGAGGTAAGGTGTCTGCCTTGTAAGGCTAGCCAAGGAAGGGCCGAGGTTGATCCCCCAGCGTTCCATATGTTCATATGGTCCCCCAAGTCAGGGGCAATTTATGAGCGCTTAGCCAGAAGTAACCCCTGAGCATCAAACGGGTGTGACCCAAAAAAACAAACAAAAAAATCAGTCTTGGGACTGGGAGGTTAGCACAGAGGTAGGGCTTTTGCCTTGCACGCAGCCAATTCAATGGGACGGTAGTTAGAATCCTGGCATCCCATATGGTCCCCTGTGCCTGCCAGGAGCAACTTCTGAGTGCATAGCCAGGAGGAAACCTGAGTGTCGCTGCTGAGTAAAATCCCAAAACAAAACAAACAAAAAAATCAATCTTTACTTAGGAAATAATTATCTGAATTCTCAAATGCATGTTTATATTAATATTCTCTTACTATATTCTTTTTTTTTTGATTTTTTTTTTGGTTTTTGGGTCACACCCAACAGTGCTCAGGGGTTACTCCTGGCTCCATGCTCAGAAATTGCTCCTGGCAGGCACGGGGGACCATATGGGGCACCGGGATTCAAACCGATGACCTTTTGCATGAAAGGCAAATGCCTTACCCCCATGCTATCTCCCAGGCCCCACTTACTATATTCTTAATTTGAAACTATTTTCATATTTTCTTTCTCATCCTTAATACATGCTTTCTTTTTCAAAATGAAATTAAAGTCTTTACATTTTCTAGGTCTTTTGATCAAAACAACTACTTGGTTTGAGTTTTTCTGCTTTAAGATTTATCTATCTCTTTTCATATTTTATTCCTTTTTTAAAAAATATTTCTTTTCCTTCTTTCTTTTTTTCTTTTGGTTTTGGGGGCCCACCAGTAGCTCTCAGGGGTCACTCCTGGCTCTGTGCTCAAAATCACTCCTGGTAGGTTTGTGGGATCATATGGGATACCGGGAATTGAACCTGGGACTGTCCCAGGTTGGCAGCTTGCAAGGCAATTGCCCTATTGCTATGCTATCTCTCCAGCCCACATTCCTTATTTTTATACTGTTTAAGTTTCTGTTTCATTATTTTTTACTTGTGCTTTTGTATTATAAATATAATTGGCATTATATGTTTCCCTCCTTTTACTGCTTTGGATTTTGTATATTCAGGAAGTTTAGATAGGTAATGAAGCATATTTTGCTTATTAAATTTTTTTATTTTCATTTTAATTCCCATATTAATATATTGAAGTGTGCCTGAATTATTAAATTATTTATCCAAGTATGCAGTAATATTTAATCATCATTTTATTATCTAAATATTTTTAAAAGTTTGCTGTTATTGAGATATCCTTATTACACTATTTTCCTTTAAAATTATTGCATTTCTATTAAAAAATGAAAATTTAATATGATTTATCTCATAGTAATTAAAAAGTCCCCATATTTGTAAAAAAATGTGAAATATCTATTACAGTGTTTTGATCTTTACAAAACTTCTTTGAATTGAAAAATTCTAAAATAATTTAGAAATTGAACTCAGTGATATCAGGCTGACATAATCACATGTTAAAGTAACTGATGAGATAAATGAAAACTTTATAGGTCTTCCTAAATTCTTAAAATCTATGAGACAGATTTCATAATTATTAATTTTTTATCTTTCTCTCCCCAGTAGAGTATGAATTACCTGACAGCAAAATTTTAGTTTGTGCTGACACAAAATCTGAGATGAACTAGTAATGTGTCACCTCTATGAGAACCTCCTGACACTCATTCACTTGTTTAGTATTGACCCAAGATTCACATAGAACATGGTTTGTTCATAGCACTTTTGCACACTTAACATGCAGACTAGAAAACTGAGATTATTTTACTTAATGATCACACTAGAATTAAGAAGAATTCTTAATTCTTAACCAGGTATAGATAGCTACATGGAGAGAAAGATCCTGAAATTATCCATAAGACAATTAAAAAAAGACACAGATAAAGAATGGCATCAGCCATACAATGTCTCACAAACTAATTCATCTTTTTCCCACAGATAAAGATGTTCATGATTGAGTTTCAGTCATACAATGTACAACCTTCACCAGTGTACATTTCTCACCACCAATGTCCTGTTTCCCTCTCATTCTATTTGATCCTTGATGCTCTCTCTCTTTCTTTCTCTCTCTCTCTCTCTCTCTCTCTCTCACACACACACACACACACACACA
>PVKC010035438.1:0-13457 GCA_004027635.1 Crocidura indochinensis | reverse complement strand
AAATAGCATTATTTCCATGATTTTGTGATTAAATAATACCCTAATTCAATATTTAAGTATGTATTATATTTTATGTATTTGTCAATAAATATCTAGATTACTTCTAAATCTTGATTATTGTAAATAATGCTGTGATATATATGAAAATACAAATTTTTCTTTGGGAGAGGCATGATTTTAATTCTTTCAAATATATACCGGGAAGTGGAGTGGTTAGATCAATTCTAGGTAGACCTAGTTTTTTCATTTTTTGAGGAATAGAAGAAGTATTTTTAAAAAATTCACTACAATACTTCCTTCAGTGGAATTCAGGGAGAGAAGTGAAACTCCCAATGACAACTCTTGTCTAACAAGCAACCAATAGAATTCGTTCAAACTGGTCAATGCAATCTTGCCACTATATAATATAAACATGCTCTTGCTATCTCAATTCCTTAATCAGGAAAAGACTGTGACAATAATAATGTATAGTATCTAGGGCAGTTGTAAATACTGGAAAAGATAGTACATGCTGACTATTATACATGTAAGATTCAACCTTCACTTTAATTTTTCTCATCATAATAATCATAACATGCACAATATGCTTATATATCTTGGTTGTACAGGCAGAAAATAATTTATTCAATGCCATTCTATTGTCATTTATTTTTGGCTTAACAGTAAAATTATTTCAAAATGGAACTACCATAGAGCCTTTGGACAGTGATGCATTTGGATAAAATACAAGATTTAAACTAGAAGTGATCTTTTCCTTTGTAGTGCTTGAATTCAAAGCAAAAACTACTTAGTTTTTGACAAAGCCATTACTTCTCCAATGATATCTACTTTTCCCAAGAAAGGATAATTAAACTATTTAAATTTTTTGATAAATTTTGCTCACTAAATGAATAACTAGATGATTAATTTAGTCACTCACATTTATTTAATTAGATTAATTCATGTGAGTCTAGGTTCTAAGAAGACAGGTTTATCATTCAGAGATTCCAGATTTGAATTTGTAATATTTCAATATCAATTTTAGTTCAAGGTATTTAGGGCTTAACTTTTTTCCAAATAAAAGATACTAGTTTTTATTCTAATTGGATGACATAGTCATGTATAACTTTTTTAATTTTCAACATCTAATGTTTATTATCTTCAGAATAGTTGACTTCAAGCATTTGTCACTTTAGATATAAGGCTAGAAAAATGTAACACTTATTTTTTGAAGAACTCAATAACTATTGAGAGTTGAATTTAATGAATATAATTCCCTAAGGTAATCTGTAGATTAAAGGCATTAGTTGCTAAAATTTTTATAGTAGAACTAAATATTAAGATGTATTCAATAAGTAATGCCCCTCATCAAATAATGTCTATTTATTGTGAACTTAACTCAATAATCTCATTTAATTGATATATGAGTCTCCTCATAGGAACAAAAAAAAGCAATTTATTTCACTTAGAATTTGAAACTAATTTAAAATCACCATAACATTTGTGATCTATCAATAAAATATAGATGAATGTAATAAAGTACAATGCATTTGGGAAAATAAATGAAATGATTCATCATATTCTTAACAAACATTATATCTTAATGAATAGCTATGTAAAAATAGTGCCTTACTTTTATGTTGATGGATTATTTTATATTCATATATAAATTGTGGTAAAGTTTAAATATGAAATGATGCAACTGTTAGTAGATAGATCATTTTTTCCATGGAAGCCTTGCATATACATATTTTATAAAACAAATGAATACATGTTGGAATAGATTTCAATTAAATATTTCGTGGTACTTATTTGAAATGCATGCCATAGCATACTTTTACTGTAAACAATAAAGAAATTATAGAAATTAAGCAAATGGTAAAGAAATTATTTTTTCTTCATATAGTTAATATGAGCATTAAGTGACAATACTTGCCCTTGTAAAAAGCTATTTAACACTACCATTAGTAGTGGCATTAGATGCTAGTGCTACAGATGTTAAAAATACCAGTAAAATTAAATCAATGATTGACATTAATTCTTCTATAATTTTTTTTTTTTGGTTTTGCGGGCCACATCCATTTGATGCTCATTGATTGCTTCTAGCTAAGCGCTGCAAAAATTGCCCCTGGCTTGGGGGTACCATATCGGATGCGGGGGGAATGAACCGCTGACCTTCCTTGGTTAGGGCTTGCAAGGCAGACACCTTGCCTCTAGCGCCACCTCGCTGGCCCCAATTCTTCTATAATTTAAAGACATTTCAGTCGTATTCTTTATAGTATTATTTGATCAAAACTTTATGGTATTATAAAGTCCTTTTATTATTCCAATTTCACAGAAAATATACCAAGAATACAAGTGGGCATATACTTCCTTTTATGAATAAGATACACTGTATAGATAAATACAATGTATAACATGGTGATTATAATTAGTAATATTGTACTGTATATTTGAAGTTGCTGGGAAAGTAAATCTTAAAACAAGGCATTTAACGGCAAGTGGTAATAGATGTTAATTAGCAAACTAGATTTATTGTAATAATAACTTTTCCATTTATAAAATATCAGATCACTATATTTCACACAGAACTATTATGTCAGCTATATTTTTAAAGTAGAAGACCAGGTGTAGTGTTTGGAGTTAAACTTCAGCATACTTGTGCTTTCCATGTCTGTTTTTTTTTTCACTTAAATACTGAAAATAATGCCCTTAAAAAATCTTTGATGTTCTCATAAGTACTCATTGCACAAAGCTTGGATATATTCACTTACTTGAAGAGCTCATTATATTTGCTTTTCAGTATTATGCTTGCAAATTAATCTGGAAATTGAGAAAATTAATTAACCTGATCATTGAAAAAATTCTATTCATTCATTAAAATCTAGCTCAAGTGACAGATGAACAATTCCTTGCTTGGTGCTACAGCTTCACCTTATTAATGTCTCTGTGATAACTTCTTATTGCATCATTTGCATTATAGACAGCCATGCATATTTCTAGCTCTACTAGGAAGCTGTCAACTCCTTGAAGGAGAGAACACATCTGTTATTCTTAGTATCCAGACCCTCCAGTTTCCTCTCCTTCACATCCATGGAAAGATCAAGCCAATAAAGACTTTCAAGTGCAAGCACATGGTAGATAGAACTATCTTTCACATTGATTTTAATATGCATCATATGAGTTGTACAAATGAAAAAATGCAAAGATGAGCAAGAAGAGGTTTTAGTTTATTTTTTCATTTTTTGAGTTTCTTTATTATTTAAAATTTATTTTATAAAACCATTGTATTTACAAAATCCTTTATAGTAGGGTTTCAGATATAAAATGAATCAGGGCCAATCCCACCACCATTGTCCGCCTCCTTCCACCAATAT
This sequence comes from Crocidura indochinensis, assembly GCA_004027635.1. Taxonomy (NCBI): domain Eukaryota; kingdom Metazoa; phylum Chordata; class Mammalia; order Eulipotyphla; family Soricidae; genus Crocidura; species Crocidura indochinensis. The sequence continues at coordinate 10,101 of PVKC010035438.1, read as the reverse complement.
TCCCCAAATGCATCCCATACCACCATCCCTGCCCCCAGCCTACCAGTATAAAAGGCACATTTTAAGTTTAGATTGTTAAAGTTTGGGTCTCTTAATTCCATTTGGATTACCATATGTCTTGGTGTTGTTCTGTTAGGGTGTATTTTGCTTGGCACTCTTCTTTGCCTCTTGGATTTTGTATGGCAGCCTCTCTCCAGAGAATGAGAAAGTTATCTGCTATTCTCTCCCTAACTACAAATTCTTCCCCTTTCCCTTTTTATTCCCCTTCTGGTTTTTCTATAATTCGGACATTATTTCTCTTGTTTTCATTCATTAAGTTACGTTTTCTTTCATTGTTTTGCTTCACCTTTCTTTTTTGACTTTGTCAATGCTTGCTTGTCTTCAAATTCATTTTGGTGGCTCTCCACTGGTGTAATTCTACTGATATGGCCAGCTAACTCGTTTTTTAGTTCTTTTGTTCCATATGTATGAATTTTCTTATCTTCTGAAAAAGTTCTTATTTGAGTCGATTTAATATTTCATCTATAAATTGCTAAATTTTTCAAGCTAGCGACTCTTTGATTTCTGTTGTTAAAACCTTACGTGTTGATTTTAGGACCTCAGGTTTTTTGGTGGGCTTGTAAATTTGTCAGGGTTTTTTTCCTTATAGCCATTGCAGTTGTCTTTTCCATTTTTCCCATTGTTCTTTGCATTTTTTGAGTTGGAATGCTGGAGTTTCAGGTTCTTTAAGAAAGTGATTTAGGGGCCCGGGAAATAGCATGGAGGTAAGGCGTTTACCTTTCATGCAAAAGGTCATCGGTTCGAATTCTGGTGCCCCATATGGTCCCCTGTGCCTGCCAGGAGCAATTTCTGAGCATGGAGCCAGGAGTAACCCCTGAGCACTGCCGGGTGTGACACAAAAACCAAAAAAAAAAGTTATTTATTGAATTTACTGCTTTGTGAGTTTTTAAGAAAATGAGTATTTTAGTGAAAATCCTCTAGTTCTTTGTTGCTGTGGTGGTTGTGGTTTTGGGCCACACCCAGTGGCACTCAGGCTTTTTGTCCAGGAATCACTCCTGGCAAGGTCCAAGACCATAATGAATGCCAGAGATTCAAGCCAGGTTGGCCATGTGCAAGGCATATGCCATACCCACAGTGTTATCACTCAGGCTCTTAAAATATCACAAGTTCCCTATCACAAAGGTTATGTGATATGCATGCAAGTCATTTACATAGCAATACAAAGTATGGGGGAGCTTTCTTGGACTCTTGGAATTTTGCTTTGACATTATCTATGATACATTCCACTCTGGGGGATGATAGAGGTGGTGATATACTAGAGCTAGTACAGTGATACCATAAAAGAAAGTAAATTAGGGGCCAGAGTGGTGGTGAAAGCAGTAGGGCATTTGCCTTGCACATACTAACCTAGGACAGACCAAGGTTTGATCCCCCAGTGTCCCATATGGTCCCCTATGGAGCGATTTCTGAGTGCATAGCCAGGAGTAACCCCTGAATGTCATTGGATGTGGCTCAAAAACCAAAAAAGAAATAAAGGAAGAGAGAAAGAAAAGAAAGAAAGAAAGAAAGAAAGAAAGAAAGAAAGAAAGAAAGAAAGAAAGAAAGAAAGAAAGAAGGAAGGAAGGAAGGAAAGAAAGAAAGAAGAAAGAAAGAAGAAAGGAAAAGGATGAAAGAAAGAAAAAGTAAATTAAAGATGAATATGTTACACTGTACATAATTGGAAAGGTTAAGTCCTTAAGAGGCTGAATATGGAAAGGAAGGAAGTATACTTAGTTTGAATATCCACATTCACTGTTAGAAATGGAAGAGTGGGGGCCCGGGAGATAGCATGGAGGTAAGGCGTTTGCCTTTCATGCAAAAGGTCATCGGTTCAAATCCCAGTGCCCCATATGGTGCCCCGTATCTGCCAGGAGCAATTTCTGAGCATGGAGGCAGGAGTAACCCCTGAGCACTGCCGGGTGTGACCCAAAAACCAAAAAACAAAAACAAACAAAAAAAAAACAAAAAAAAGAAATGGGAGAGTGGTCTTATATGTATATTCACTGCAAAAAAACTAAGCTATAAATTCATTTTCAAATACATGATAAAATTAATTTCAAAGAGCACTTCCCAGAATCAAATGGTGATCATTTGAGTCCTACAATTATAATTTTATTTGTTTTCTGGGTACAGAAGTGTGGAGGCACAATGTGGTAGAGCTCAGAATTTACTCCTGGCTCTGTGCTCAGGGGTCACTCCTGATCAACTCAGGGGAATGCATAGAGTGCTGGGTAATGATCATGAATTGGTCGCATGCAAGACAAACACACTACCTGTTGCCTAATAGCTCTGCCTTGTAATAATTTTAGGCAGTGAATATCACTCATCAAATGCTTCTAAGATAATGTCACTATGCTAAGTGTTTAGAAACTACATTCTCCTCTGAAGAAAAATCACAGCAAATAAGGCCCAAAATAGTATTTTCTTATTTGCTGAGTCCTTAAAAAAATTAAGCGAAATGATTAAATGTGTTCTTATTCACTGTAGCTAATCACTTAAACACACACCCTGTTGTTTGTTTGTTTTTTGGTTTTTTTGGGCCACACCTGTTTGATGCTGAGAGGTTACTCCTGGCTAAGCGCTCAGAAATTGTCCTAGCTTGGGGGGACCATATGAGACGCCAGGGGGTTGAACCGAGGTCCTTGGCTAGCGCTTGCAAGACAAACATCTTACCTCTAGCGCCACCTCACAGGCCCCATACACATCCTGTTATAACCCCCAGAGCACAATACCCTGATTTCCCTAATTTCTTTGCCTTATCTCCTAAGCATAGAGGCACACACCTTGCTTTAAGCTCCCCTACTATAAATATCCATTTCTCATCTACAATAAACTGAGTTACTCTTCCAAATTGGCTGGTGGATGCTTCTTTGTGAGTGTTTGACTCACCCAGAATCTGACCTCATCAGTGTCTTCTATGTCTTAGGATCTGACTTCACCAGTGTTATTTACAATTCACCTGATTCAGACCTAACCTATTCACTTCTGATTGAGCATTGCCTCATACTCCGCCCAATTTACACTATTTAATTAAATGCGTTCACTGCCTTTCTATTTCAATGTGCTGATAGTTGGTAAAACCCCAAGCTTTTATTTTAGACACTCTCTCTTATCTACTTTGAAGGACTCCGGCACATATAAGGGGAGGGATGACATTATGAGAAGTGGCCCTGAACTCTACCATGATTAACATATTATATTGTGTATCAATTCTTTTCTTTTCTTGTAATTTGTGAAAATTATTTAATTTTTTAATGAAGTCATTGTTAGAAGGTTTACTAAGCTATTTATTTCTGAATGATTTTTTTTTGGGGGGTACACCCGTTTGATGCTCAGGGGTTACTCCTGGCTAAGTGCTCAGAAATTGCCCTGGCTTGGGGGGACCATATGGGATGCCGGGGGATCGATCCCTGGTCCTTCCTTGGCTAGTGCTTGCAAGGCAGACACCTTACCTCTAGCGCCACCTCACCAGTCCCATTGTTTATGTTTTCTTTATAAAGATTGGTGACATTGAATCAGTTTTGACATGAAAATTGGTGTGATCCTACTGGGATAACAAACAGTATTGAACAAAAATTTTTGTACAGGATTTCAAAGTTCTTTGGCTGATATTTTGGCATTTGTGGAGTGTGGCTTTAGCTGGCAGGTTTTCTGAAAGTACAAGAAAGTAGAGGGTGACTGCATTCATTCCAACAAAGTGCTAGTGCTAGTCAAAGTGCTAATCAGTACAAATATCAACACAAATCAGAAACTGGCGTTTTGATCAGAGGTGAAGATGAACCATTGGTGAAGTGGCAATTGTGGATACAGCTGATGTGGATACAGCAGGAAGGTACTTGGCCAACCTATCCTCTCTCCTGTTTTCAGTTATGAGGCCAAAGTACCCATGAATTTTTATGGATTGATTTACATGTCTTTCAAGAACAGAGTGAGTCTATAGAATGAGCTGAGTGCAGACATGGTGACAACGTGTGCAAGAAAACTCTGCTTGCTGTTCTGCTAAATAGCTGGAATTATTTTATCATAGAATCCAACTTGTAATGTACACTCATTCTTCTTGAGTATGCTGTAAAGAAGTATTTTGAGATATGACTTAGTATGAATGCATATTGTTTTGTAGGCTTCTAGAGCTGGAAGACCAGTTGAGATAGTAAGTCAAAAGGATTCCAATTGAAGTCAACAAACCTCATCTCTAGAGACATATTGTGTTGGCTATCAAAGCAATATCAACAGCAATGAAAAAAGAATCAAATATACAAAACATAAAACATAAAAAAGAATTAAAGTACATCAAATGTACTCTAACAAATAATAAATATTAATGAAATTAGAAAGAAAATTTAATAGAAGAGGGAGTTGTTCACATATTGAAACTATAAAACAATTCCTACGGAAGACTCTGAATATGAAAACCAGCAGAAATGTAATGAAAACTTTCACAAAAAGCACCAGATGCAGATTCAACTTCACAGAGGAAATAATTAGTGAAGTTGGTTATCAGTGACTATCAATAAAGGTGATTATCAGTAATTATCAGTGAAGCTAATTTTCAGTTATGGTTTAAATAGAAGTGCAGATTAAGAAAAAATATTAGAAAAAAGAAACCTTTCGAGAACTATCATGCACCATTAGAATAGGAAGCATAAGGCTAATATGTGTACTAGAAAGTGGTGGAGAGAGATAATTGGAACAAGGCATTTTTCTGTAGTAGGCTGCTTTTATAGCAGTAGCAATTTAGGCTTAAAGACAGTTCCATTCATGACAAAGTTTGCAAGAAAACTTTGCTTGCTGCTCTGCTAAAGTTGCTGGAATTATTTTGCTATAGTATCCAACTTCAGGGACTCATATGGAGTAATCTGTCATCTGTGAAAGAACCTAAGACAGTCCTGGTGTTGTCTCTCTAAAAGTTCTGGCTCTTCCCTTAATTAGGGGTTTATGCTGCTTTGAAACTCCCTCTGGTGGGCTTGAACTGCAAGGCAGGTTTCTGGAGTTGGTGCCTAGGTGACAGTGTCTACTTCCAGAATTATCAAGAGGTGGATAAAAGGACTTCAATATGCCATGTTATGACTACTAAAATTTATGGGGTTGTGTCTGGTCACAGCACATAATTTCAGGTGGCCACATTTTTCCTTCTGAATAAAGGAACTCATTAAATTTTTAGACTTTAATGTCATGAGTCCTGGTACTCCTTCTGCCTGATTTATGGCTTTTTACTTGACTGTTACTGCTGCAGCTTCAACCTTCCCATCCCTATGAGTTATTTTTGTCTTCTCTTCAAAAGTGCAGGTATGTGGATTGATCAGGTACCCGCCAGTAATGAATCAATGTTAGCTGCATTAAACATTTAGTTGGTTTCTGATTGTGAAATAAGTTACATTTTGGTGTGGTCTGGTGTACCATGGTTTTTTTGTACATGGGTTATTTTATGTCAGAGAATCTATAAAGATCTTTCTTGAAGATTATATTTATATTTTAAGAACAAAAGAAACTTACAAATAGTTTATTATATTATTTTGTATTTCAACGTAACTTCCTAATTTAGTTTATTTGGTTTGGGGGGCAGGTAACGCCCAGTAGTACTCTGAGGTTACTCCTGGCTCTTCATTCTGGCAGGTTTGGGAGATCATCTGGGATGCTGGAGACTAAATTGAGGTCACCATGCAATGCAAGTGCTCTGCCTATAGTACTCTCACTCTGGCCTCATAATCACTTAATTTTTTTTTTTTTTTTGGTTTTTGGGTCACACCCGGCAGTGCTCAGGGGTTACTCCTGGCTCCATGCTCAGAAATTGCTCCTGGCAGGCACGGGGGACCATATGGGGCACCGGGATTCGAACCGATGACCTTTTGCATGAAAGGCAAACGCCTTACCTCCATGCTATCTCCCGGGCCCCATAATCACTTAATTTTTAAACTACTATTATAAATACATTACAGGAGCAGTAGCACAGTGGTAAGGTGTTTGCCGTGCATGTAACCAACCTGGGATGGAATGGACCTGGGTTTGATCTCCAGCATCCATTATGGTGCCCTGAGCCTGCCAAGAGCAATTTCTGAGTGCAGAGCCAGGAATAACCCCTGAGTGCCCTCGAGTGTAGCCCCAAAACAAACAAAAATTCCATATTTCACATGACCAAATTATGAGTGACATGACTTTATTCATTTTTTCCTTACTCTCATATCAGAGGAATGGGAATATATTTATAATTCGGTCTTTGCATAACCACTTAATGTATGTAAATCATATAAATAATAATTTGTATTTAATTATACTCAATTTATAATATTTATACTGGTGATAGAAAAAGCATAGAACATTGTTTAAATATATTTAGATGGTCAATGAGTGTTAAATTAATTGACCTTCTTTACTCATTTGGTTATTTTCTTATTAAAATATAAGTCTTGACTAGAACACAATCATAATCAACAGTGTCACAGTGATTCTCGTTTAATTTGATTGTTTTTGAACGGATGTTGGTTGTTACTATGCAAAGAACATAGAATAGTGAACCAGTTTACTTCCTAAATATGTGTTTTTGCCTAAGAAAGTGACCTCAACTGCTGTTTCAAGGATTAAGAAATCCTCCAGAGTATTGAAGTGCACAAAAATCAATCAAATCAGCATGAATTCCAGAATGAGCATTGATTTATCATGAAATTCATTACTTAGTGCAATTACCATGCATATGAGCATCTTCGATCTTACTTTATCCTTCTTAACTACTTGGTAATATACTATGATTGTGAATTGTATTTTATTTATTTAAATTATTTTGCTTAAAGCATTGTAATTTACAAAATTATTTACACTTGAGGTTTAGACTTACAAGGTTTCAGCACCATTTTCACCACCAGTTTCAACCTCTTTCCATCAATGTTCCCAGAGCCTCAACCTGCCATTGTAAGAGGCTGTTTTTAAAATGGTTTTGTTGCTAGAGTTTGGGTCTCATGATTTTACTGTTGTTGTCTCTGTAGTTGACTCTGAGCGTGGATATTTTATTCTCTCCTTAACCCCACCAAATGTGCCTGAATCTTCTTTTTCCTTATTCTCCATTATTTCACATTTGTCTTTCTCCTCCTCCACTCAATCCCATTCCTTCTCTCACTACACGATGGGGCCAAGAGAGTTCTTGACAACCACCATCTAAATCATTGCATTCCTTTATACAGTTATTCTAAATACCACATCTAAGTAACATCATCCTGTATTTATTCTTCTTCTGACTTACTTCATATCTTCCATTCCATATGATTTTGATTTTCATCTAAGGCACAGGTCTGTGATTTGTCTTGGGTATAAAGGGGACCGGAGCAATTGCACATGGTCAACATGGGACGGATCCTGGTTCAAATCCCTGCATCCCATATGGTCCCCGAGTTTACCAGGAATGACTACTGAGTGCAGGGTCAAGGGTAAACCCTGAGTGTCACCAGGTGTGACATCCCCACACACACACACACACAGAAAATAAACTTGGTATAATGTTGTACTGACAATTCTACTAGCAATATTCAGTTATATAAGGTTATGTGACAGAATAGTACTTAGAATTATTAATAGGTTTAATTTGTCTTTAGGCATTAGTGCCTCTCTTGTTTGTAATTAGGGTGGTGGTTTTCTTTTCCTTTTGTTTTGTTTGATTTTGGAGCCATACCCAGTAGTACTCAGGGGTTACTCCTGGCGCTAAACTCAGAAATCACTCCTGGCAGGCATAGGGGACCATATGGGATGCCGGAGATTGAACCTGGGTTGGCCACGTGCAGGGCAAATGCTCTACCTGCTGTACTATTGCTCTGATCTCAGGATGGTCTTATTTTGTTAGTCATAATGGCACTATTTTAGTTTCTTTCATAGCTATCTTTATAATGCATTAATCTAGCAAACAGAAAACCCAAGAGTCTTTCTAAAGTGGTACAACCTTGGAGGGTGTTGGGTGATACAGGGTAACAATAATAGTACTGGGTGAAATTGGGGTCACTTTCTACTTGTCCACTTAAGTAAGGTATATTTCCAATACATAGTGAATATTTTTTGAAGAGGTAGTAGACCATAAAATTTGGGAAATATCCTCTCTAAATAATCTCTCTACTATTGAAACTAAGAGGACACTCAGATCCATCACAGCCTGCTCCCCACCATTTTCCTCTAAAGTATTCACACATATGTGCCAGCACATTCGGTGAAGCTATGTCTATTCCTTGTTTGAATTTAAGGTTTCTATTTTTTCACTACCCTCCTGTGTCTAGGTGTAAAGCTGGAGCAACTATGATTGAAAATTGGTGGAAAATTGAGGGCAGTGTGAGCCATTCATGTCAGATATGCTCCCCTCCTCTTAGCAGGAGAAAAACATCTGTCTTAAAGGTCCCCCTCAAAATCGTATTATAAATACAAGACAATAATTAGGAATACTGAAAAATTTTAAAGTATCATTTTACTAACTTTTTATTTTCCTGATCTTTTGAACTTCACAATTTCATTATCTATCACCTTTGGATATATACCTGCTTAAAAATATTTCTCTTTAAACTGTAGGTTTTAAATTTTTATTACACCATTACTTTTTAATTAATAGAGTACTTTTGAATAGTTAACATAATTTTATTTTAAATATTATGCTATTATTTAAATCAACTGCTACCATAAATGATTAAATAGCTAAGTCATACATACGTTGTATCTCAAAGCAGTATGTTTTCATTTTTCATTCCTTAAACTGCAGATGCTTATGGACTTGAGCCAGTTCATGTTCTTTATAACCATAAGCACCTAATATCTAGAATCTTTTCAGAACTATGATTTGATTCTAGTTCCAGGGCTAGTTCTGGTTCTGGGAGTTAGAGAACTTTGGATGTGAAAGAAACTAAATTCACTGACAATGAGCATCAACAAATTGTACAGGAGAGAGTTAATCTCCAGTGTACTGTTGATAACAATTAATTGGTCTTTTTTTTTTGCATGATTTACCTTTGCAGAGACAAGGCATACATAAAAGATAAAGCAGGATGTGAATTTTACCAGGTGTACTTGGTTATCAAGTATAAGGGACAAACCTCCCTTTGACATATGCAGTGCATCATAAAATTAACTCTACAATGTTAGTTTTATAGCAGATATTAGACTTGTGCCTTTGAAATTAAAGAATATTTTCAATGCAACCTCAAATTTCAAAAAATTTGAGTCTTACTAAACAGATCATTATTTTACTCACTTGGTAACTGTTTATTGAGTCTATTCTTTATACCAGTTACTAGAACATATGGTATAGAACAAAGGGCAAAATACATATGTATATCTTGCTTCCATGGAGCTTTTCTAACTATATCCAGTTATTCCCAACCATAGTTACATGAAATTCTTTGCCTTTACAATCACATAAAATAATTCAAGACTCTAAATAACACAAAAGATAAAGTACTTTCTGAATATTCTCATGGATTCTCTTTCAAGGCCATTCACAAATGGATACCATAATTATTTTAGTTCTGTTCACATGTTTCTCATATTGATCGTATTATATTTGATTTAGCATACTCTCTGAGTTCTGGGACTGTAAATCTCAAGATATATACTCTAACATACAAAGCTCCCAATTTATTCCATCCTACACAACACACACAAATACACACACAAGTGCACACACATAGGAAGCAATGATAAAAGCAGTGTTTACATCTTAGGAATACTATCTTATCTACATGAAGGCAGCCCTTTAGAGTGGTCTGGAAAGTACGTCTCTATCTTAACTCTTCTCTTCCTGGATCACTGACTTCCATTTAACAACACCCAAAAGTTATATTAAACAATTTTTTCAAGCAACAACAACAAAATATTTGAACTTCCCCAAATGAATTACACTGCTACCTCTGTTTTGCTGAATTGCTTGCACGGAGAGGTAATAATAAGACATTCCAGAACATGAGTCATCAACATGGTCAACATCAGAAAAATAAGAAAAGGTTTCTATTAAAAGTAGTTGTAGGATGAAAGTAAGTATATGGGAAGAAACATTTAGGACATAGGGAGCAATATGCAAAGAATCCTCAAGTTTCCAAAGGACAC
>PVKC010035437.1:0-13541 GCA_004027635.1 Crocidura indochinensis | reverse complement strand
AAGTGTCTGTTCATTTCTTCTCCCCATTTTTTGATCGGATTAGATGTTTTTTTCTTGTAAAGTTCTGTCAGTGCTCTGTATATTTTGGATATTAGCCCCTTATCTGATGGGTGTTGGGTGAATAGTTTCTCCCACTCAGTGGGTGACTCTTGTATCCTGGGCACTATTTCTTTTGAGGTGCAGAAGCTTCGCAGTTTGAGGAAACTACACTTTCCAAACAAGTGGAAGCAGATATCAACAGATGGGAATACATCAAACTGTGAAGCTTCTCCGAATGTTTGATGAAATTCACTTGTAAAACCATCTGGTCCTGGACTTTCATTCTTGGGGAATTTCTTAATTACTATTTCAATTTATTTAGATTTGATAAGTCTGTTTATGCTTTCCACTTCTTTCTTATTAAGTCTCAGGAATTTTTTCCAGTTTTTTATTTTTATTGAGAGTAATGTGAATTGAAAGTCTTTCACAGTTATATTTAAGGTACATAGTGAGAGTGAATTAGGGAAATTCCCAGCACCAGTGATGTTATTCCTCTGCCACTGTTCCCCATAAGCATTCCATACCTTCACCCTTAGTCTCTTAGACTGCTAGTGCAACAGGTTCCTTTTGTATATAACTTGTTGTGGTTTGGGTCTCTTGATTCTATTGAAATTAGATTTGAGTTGTGTATTAAAGATTGATCAATTTTATTTCCAATCAATGTTCATGAGATTGCTTTGCCCCTAGTACCTTCCACTTTATTTTTTTTTTTCAGTTTGCAGAAAACCACAGAAGTATGAGGCAGAACAAGATGAATCATGTTCTACGGTTCTGATAAAAAAAAATGAGCAGGCAGGAGTCCCTGCCTAGAAACTATAAATTTAAACAAGAAAGAAGAAATGGGGGGCCGGTATGAAAAGAATTATTATTTTTTGCCTAGGCACATCAATTATTGGGCAAATTAGAAAAGAAATTCTCTTTGCCTAGGAGAGAGATACAGTATATCCCCACTATTGAAGCATACTGTAATGAGGTCAGCTATACACTCTGGACCTGTCCATTATAGAAACTCAAAGTCTTTCTTTGTGGTTCTAGGAAAAGTTCTGCTCAGTTGTAGTTGTCAAACTCAGTCCTCTGTAAATGGAGATCTTGGTTTTTGCACAGATTTTAAAAAGAAGTCTAGGATAGACTCTTTCTTTATGGTTCCAGTTCTGCTCAGTCACGGTTGTTGTAGTCAGTCTTCTATATTTAGTTATCTTGGATTTTATACCGATCAAAGGATGAAGTGTTTTCTAATATTATATCACTTCTAGGTGATGAGAGGTAGGGCAACTTGCCCTTAGGTCAAGTTGTTGTTGTTTCCTAATAGACAGGGTGTCCTATGAACCTACTCTGAGCATTATTAGGAGCTCTCCAGGGAAGTCTTGGTTCTGCTGAAGGAAACAGTGCCAATCCTAAGGTTGGGATCTGGAATTAGGTGTTGAATGGTTGATGTTTGATAATATGAGGTCTAAATTAGGTCCCCAGGACATACCGGAAGATATATTTCCAGGAATGTTTTGATTTCTTCTGTGTTCTCTAACTTAACTAAATACAGTTGTTCAAAATAAGCCCTCATAATGTCTTTGATTTCTTGAAGTTCTGTTGTAATCTCTCCCCTTTCATTTGTGATCTGATTTATTTGGGTGTTTTCCCTCATTTTCTTTGTGAGTTTTGCCAAGGAATTGTGTATCTTGTTTCTTCTTTCGAAAAACACCTCCTGGTCTCATTGATTCATGGTATTGTTTTCTTTGTTTCTATGTTGTTTATTTCTGCTCTGATTTTTGCTGCAGTTTTTTTAAGTGGCATATATAATTGATTTCCATCCTTTTACTCTCAGTCCATGTCTATCCTGAGCTTTTAAGTTTTCTTTTTCTGCATGCAGTATATATTGGAGTTTTGTTTCCTGATTCACCCCTCTAGTCTGTGTCTTTAATGGAAGAATTTAGTCCAGTGACATTTAAGGATGTTATTGACATTAAGAACTTTTTTGCCTTTATATTGTGTTGGGTTATTGTTGTTACAATCGAGATTTGGTTTGTGTAATTGATCTCTAAATAGCTCATTTAGTATCAGTTTGGTTCGCACAAATAGTGTGAGTTATTTTTTGTCTGAGAATGTTCATAACTTACTCCATGTCAATGAAAGTTTTGCTGGTGGACTCTAAGGTTAGACTTTTGTTTTTTAATTTAGTAGTTTAAATATCTCATTCCACTGTCTTCTTGCCTCAATTGTTTCAAATGGAAGATCTGATTTGATTCTTATGCCCCTTTCTTTGTACTTGAGATTCTTTTTCTCCCTTGTTGCTTTAAAAATCATTACTCTCTCTTTCTCTCTTTCTTTTTTTTCCATTTGGATTGCTATATGTCTTGGTGTTGATCTGTTAGGGTTTATTTTATTTGGTACTCTTTTTGCCTCTTGGATTTGTACAGACACCTCTTTCCAAAGAGTGGAAAAATTCTGTTATTAATTCCCTCACTACTTGTTCTTTCCCTTTCCCTTTTTCCTCCTCTTCTGGTATATTCATATTAGTCACAGATTATATATTTTCTTTGTTCATTAAGTACCTTGCATTTATTCCAATGTTTTGTCTCATTTCTTTTTTGTCTTCTTTGTTGATGTTTCCTTGTATTATGTTTTCAAGTTCATTCATGCAATTCTTTATGTGAGTATTTCTATTATGACTTACTAGCATGTTTTTTTATTCTCTTATTTACATTTGTATGAATTCTCTCATCTTCTGACAGAATTATTCTTTGAGTTGGCTTGGGGGACAATATGGGATGCCTGGGTATCAAATCACAGTCCAACCTAGGCTAGGGAGTGCAAGACAAATGCCTTATTGCTTGTGCCACCACTCCAGCTTCAAAATTTCATCAATTTTTCTCTTATAAATTTTGCTAAAAGATTGCCAGTCTTATTCATTATTAAAATGTACAGTTGGCTTCATTTACTCCTTATATTATGTTCTTGATTTTATGTACTCTGTTTCTCCTCTAATATCTCCTTTCTTCAATTTACTTGGGATTATTTTTGTTGTTCTTTCTCTTTTCTTAAGCCATGGCATTAAATTATTTATGTGGACTTTCTCATAAGTTCTTATATAAGTCTGTATTGTATAACCTTATCTCTTAGAAATTGATTTTTTCTGTGTCCTTTAGAGTTTTATAGTTTGCATCTTTATTCTTTTTCCTTTTAAGGACATTTTAATTTAATTTATTTATTTAAGCACCATGATTCCAAACATGTTTGTAGTTGGAATTCAGTCATATAAAAGAACACCTCCCTTCACCAATGCAGTATTTCCACTACCAATTCCCCCCATCTCCCTCCTCCCTCACCCCCATGCCTGTCTTCAAGACAGACATTCTACTTACCTCACTCATTACCATTGTCATGATAGTTGTTGGTGAAGTTATTTCTCTACCTGAACTCACCAATCTTTGCGGCAAGCTTCATATATTGGACTGCTCCAGCCCTCATCTCAATTGTCTAAGTGTATTATCATAATTCTGTCTTTTACTTTTCTTAAATCCCACAGATTAGTGAGACTATTGTGGGTCTATCTCTCTCCCTCTGGCTTATTTCATTCAGCATAATAGTTTCCATGTCCATCCATATATAGGAAAGTGTTATGACTTCATTTTGCTGATAGCTGCATAGTATTCCATTGTGTCTATGTACCACAGTTTGACTTCTGGGTTGATAGAGCAACAATGAATATATGTTTGCAAAAGAAAATTTTTTGAGTCACACCCGATGATGTTCAAGGATAATCCTGGCTATGCTCTCAGAAATTGCTCCTGGCTTTGGGGACCATATGGGATGCCAGGGGATTGAGCCATCATCTGTCCTAGGTTAGTTCATGCAAGGCAGACATCCTAATGCTACCGCCACCGCTCTGGTCCCCAGAAGACATTTTTGTATTGTGTTTTTGTGTTCCAAGGGGAAATTCCTAGGAGTGGTATAGCTGGATCATATGGGAGCTCAACTTCCAGTTTTTTGAGGAATCTTCATATTATTTTTCATAAAGGCTGCATTAGAAGGCTTTCCCACCTGCAGTGAATAAGAGTTTAAGAAAATTATTTATTCCTTTTGTAATCTCCACTCTGGCTTGCTTGTATCAATACTTATTCAGTTTCAAAGGTTAAAGATTTTTCAAAGTTTTTTTGGGTTGATTTGTGCTATCATAGGACACATTTATATATTTCTGATTTTATGAGCACTTAAGTTTTGTTTCAATGTATGACTTATTTTGGAGGATATTTCATGTGCATTGGAGAAGAATGTATATTTCATGTGTGGTGGGTGGAGAGGGTCTTGGCATGTTTGTTAAATACAGTTCTTCCAATTCTTCAGTTAGACTCTTTTTTATTGATATTCTTCTGTCTGGTTGACTTGCTTAGTGGCACGAATGGGTTATTAAGGCCTTGTACAATTTGTAATGCCATCAATTTATATCCTCAGTTCTACAGCAGTTGCATCATAAATTTTGTTGTTCCTTCATTTGGTGCTTGCATATCAATAAGAGTTAAATCCTCTTTATTTATTGCTCCCTTTATCAGAATGTAATGTCCATTCCTACCTCATATTACTTTCTTTAGCTTGAATGTTATTTGATCTGATATGACTTTGGTCGATTCTATGATTTTAAGTCTGCCATTGGATGATCTTTTTCTAATCGTTGAACTCTGAGTGTGCTTTGATGCTGAGTTTTCAGTGAGTATGTCTTGTAAAGTGCAAGAGATAGGATCTTTTTATACATCTCATCACTGGGCATTTTGGTAGATTTCAGTCATTTTACAATTGCCCTGCCACATCACCTGGAGGAATACAATTTATATAGACTTTAAATTAGATTCCTCTTCCAACACATCCCCTCTTGAGATGTAAAAACTAGTTTAGGGTTGATTAGCATTAGATAGAAACCTGGCTCTCCTATGTTGATTGTCCCTGAATAATAAATACTCTATGTGAAGGTCAGTCAAGGCTTTCTGAGTCTAGAAGCCCATCCCATGCTTTTGTCTGTCTTGTTTTCTTAATCCTTGCTGAGTCCCTGCTTCAGGCACATTCACCTCGGTCTGGATTCTGGCAGTTTAAGTACCATAAATATCATTAGTTTTTGTCTGAGAAAGTCTTTAATTTTTCCTATATATCTGAGCAATACCTTGTAGGTAAGAGTTATACTTGTTGCTGTTTCCTTTCATTTACTACTTAGAATTTTCCAATTTATATCCTTTTTGTATATAAGGTATTGCTTGAAAAACAAAATAAGGACCGGGCGGTGGCACTGGAGGTAAGGTAAGGTAAGGCTAGCCTTACCGCGCTAGCCTTGGACGGACCGTGGTTTGATCTCCCGTGCCCCATATGGTTCCCCAGGCCAGGGGTGACTTCTGAGCGCATAGCCAGGAGTAACCCCTGAGCGTCACTGGGTGTGGCCCAAAAACCAAAAATAGATAAATAAATAAAATTGATGTAAAAGTTAGAGAGTAGTACAGTGATTAAGAAATTTGCTTGCAAAAGACTGACACTGGTTCTATATCTTGCACGTGACTGACCAGATTCTAACCTGGAATAGCATATTTTCCTGTCTGCATTTCCAAGAGTGATCCTAGATAAAAAAAAGATAAAAATAAATGTGAAGCCTGATGGATGCATTGGGGCTGGAGGGATAGTACAACAGTAGGGCATTTACCTTGCAAGTGGCTGACCTGGAACAGATCTGGCTTCAGCATGCTACATGGTCCCCCAAGCCTACCCAGAGTGATTTCTGAGCACAAAGCCGTGAGTAACCTCTGAGGGCAGTCAGGTGTGGCCCAAAACAAAACAACAAAACTAATACAAACTTGATCTTATTTTCTTTGTATTTGAGGCTTTCTTTGTCTCTTGTCCTTTTTTATAATTTGTTACCCAGTGTTCTTAACCTTTTGATTACATTGTCCATGAATATTATCTTGTTAGGATTTACTTTGTTTACAACCCATTGTGCTTCATGTATCATTTCATTTTTCAACTCAGACTGGAGAGATTTTCAGTTATCATCTCTTCCTTCCATCAACCATTCTTCCCTTTTCTCTCTTTCCTCTACTTATAAATTGCTATTATTTATAGGTTATTATGGTTGCTATTATTTAAAAATATCTTATTATCTTAATTCCTTTATTATATTTTTATTACCTTTTCTTTACTGGTGTAGTCATGTTCATTTTTTTAGGTCACTGATTTATATTTTTACCTTTATTATTCTGCTGTTGAGACCTGCTACTCTTATTATTTAGGTCTTTCACTTCCATCTGAAAGAGTTCTATACATTTTTTCATAAATATTTTCAATTTACCAAGTGAATATTCCAATGATTTCCTTAGCTTATTGGACATTGAAAGAATTATTGATTTGAAAATCGTCATTGAATAGCATCAAAGGTTCTGATGTTTTTGAGAATAATTATGGACTTCTGTCTCTAACAGAATTCCTTTTTTAAAAAAATCATTTTTTGTGCTTCATAGTCACTAAGGGTGGAGCTTTGAGATCCAGGTAGTTTGAAAAACAATCCAATTTCCCTGGGATCTGGGCTAATTTACTTTTGGAGGGTCCTGTCTAGGCAGGGAGATGACCATGTGGAATAGGACTTCCATTGATTGTTCCAAGTGGTTGACATGGTGTGGGCAGGGAAACTCACACTCCATATAGACAAACCTTTTTGTATAGTTAAAGAACTTTCCCATTCCATATGACCTCTTGGCTATCCCCAAAGTTCTCTTTAATAGATTGACAAAACTTCTTACATGACAGTACACAGTAAATTGAAATCTATGAAACTATAATACCTAGATTAGAAGGTTATGATAAAAATATGGACTCATTGTCACTAATTCTATTCATTAAAGACATAAAGAAATATTAGGTTTAATATATAATAGATTCTAAATAGGAGGTGCACATTTTTTAGTCTATGAAAGAAATTTCCACACTTCACTATTTTGACCTTAATAAACACAATGTATAAATAAAATTAATTCTTTGAAAATGTCCAATAGCTCATCCAATCATGGGATCAGACTCAATTTTATAGTCTATTTCTTAATATCTATAGGAATTTCAGGTGTGAATGAAAGACATTTGATAGAGTTTCTTTAAATTCAAGTACTTTTGAATTATGGGACTGAAATGATAATATAGCAAACAGTTTGTATTCCTTTTATGCAGCTAACTCATATTCAATCCATGGAATCCCATATAATCTCCCAATCCCTGTCGAAAGTTTTTCACCAGGTGTGGCCTAAAAGCAACCCCACTCCATCCCCAGGACAGTACTTTAGAACATTTATTAATCACTGAAGAAATAGTACAGGAGGCCAGGTTTTTCCCTAGCCCACTGTCAATCAGCTGTGATCTCAACATGGCATATGACTGGATCTGCCAAGTGTGATCCCTAAACTCAGAGATAGGAATCAGGCCTGAAATCAGGGAAATGTGTCCCTAAAACAAATAGAAAATAAAGCACAAAAACAATTCCACCAATGCAAATATGTGTTAGGACAGAAAAGGTAATTTAGCAAGCTGGACTGTGTGTTTTGTGTAGAAGGAGATGATTAGATATGGCATAAGCAATTCATGATTCTTTTGGGAAACTCCTGATCATTGAATTGGGAATAGTCCTAACACCAGATTTAGTCCATGAAGAAAGAATAAAAACTAAAATAGTATTAGATATTATGAAGAAGTAGATAAATCAGTAAAAATATTAGAAATATCAGTGTCCATTACATGGGACAATACAATTATGGTGATTTCAGTTGTGAGTAGTTTAAGTTCCAGAAAGTGATGGAAATTATTTCAAATAATTAGCATTTACAGAAAGACTTTTATCATAAGAATCTATTGCAATATATTTATGTTCTGGAAAAAACAAATGATAACATGTTTTGTTTGGAAAATAGTTTAAGAGATTAGATTCCATGTTCAAATGCATAACATATGCACTAATTAGTTGTGAGTTCCAAAATTCATTTTATTTTACACACTTGTAATATGACATGTGTTTTCATTGTATTTTAGCAGAAAACATATTTTAAGTCATAGTTCTTGTTTTTTGTTTGTTTATTTGTTTGTTTTTGGGTTATACCCAGCAGTGCTCAGGGGTTACTCCTGGCTCTACACTCAAAAATCGTCCCAATAATTGCCTACTTTATATATGAAATCATTTGTATATGAAGTCATTTGCATATGAAATAATCAAAAAGTCTTTAACACGTAGTGTCTGAAAAGTTAATGTTATATCATATACTTGCTTGTCAGATGAAAACGTATTACTTATCTGGAAAAGAAAAACAAGGTGATAAAATATAATTTAGAAAAAAATTCTAGCTAAACCACTCATTTTCTCTTTGTAAATGATTATAAACTAAGTAATGAATAAATTTGTATTTCCATTTTAAAGATTAATTTACATCACAAAATAATTTAATAATATACTTAATGCATACAGTCTTTGAGAAAAAGTATCCTGCTTTCTGTGGAACTATTGTTCTAGATGACATTCATCCACATTCTGAAAGAGATTCAAAATATTGTTCAGGAAGCTAATTTTCATGTAACTATCTCCTAGTTTTAATAATCTCAAAATAATATATTCAAATACACAAATTATGAATTAGCTATCAGTTCAATTTTCTCAATGTATGATTTAAGACTTAAAGTTTAAGTTGTCCAAACTGTGCAGTTTATTTTTATATGAAAGGCAAGTTAAATGTTCAAACTACTATAATTTCCCAGAAAAAAATGAATATAAACTTGTGAATGGTGAATCATTCTAAATGAAGTAAATCTTAGGAGAGAAACATTTGTACTCCACAAATAAAGACTAAAATGTGGTATAATCAGTATATAGGAACACCATTTTTTCTTTCAAATTTTGTATAGGTCCTTTTCTCTACTTCATGAATAGTTTTATTCATTTCAGTATGACCTATTTGTATGTGTGCATATGTGTGTGATTTCTGGAAAGCTAGTCTGTTTTACTCAAGTTCAGCTGTGTATAACAAATGTTTGGAGATGTCTAAATTTGGCATAATTCCATTCAACAGTTTTTAATGAAATCCTTCTACCCTATGTGTGAAAACAGGAATAGATGGAATAAGGAGAAAATATATCATGATAGGAATTCTACTCAATGTAAAATACAAAACAATGTTAAAATGACAAGTGAGAAATATATAAAATAAATGGTTTCCATTAAAAAAACTTTAAGTGTCTTCTTTTAATCCTGGGATTAATAAAGGACTAATGAGGAGACAAACTATTTCTGACTTGCTCTTCAAACCCATGTTTCCTGTAAAACATCTCTAACTTGCTTGTTTCTGTCTCTTTTCTATTTTCCACTTGAAAAAACTCATGTTCTCTTGAATATATACTTTGTCTCCCTGCATATCTTCATAAGTAAATTTCAATCAAAACTATCTTGCTTATAAAGAAAGAAACCAAGAATATAAGAAAGAAGCTATTTCTCAGCTCATGTATTCTAAGAGACATTTTTTTTATCAACTTGACTTGTTTCTTTCTTATATTGTAATTAATTAGTAATACAAAAAACTGAGCTGGCAGAGTTTGAGTGCAAACAGCTAGCATTCACTGCTGGTAGTGTTGGTGGGACTGTTGCATGATTCAATCTTTCTGGAAAATAATTTAGAAACTTAACATACTACTAACAGAATATCAGCATGACTGACCCTGTAATTTTGCACCTGAGAATCTCTGTTAAGAACACAAAAATGGGCCGGAGAGATAGCATCTAGGTAGAACATTTGCCTTGCATGCAGAAGGATGGTGATTCGAATCCCAGCAACCCATATGGTCCCCAGAGCATGCCAGGAGCGATTTCTGAGTGTAGAGCCAGGGGTAACCCCTGAGGGCTACCAGGTGTGATCCAAAAACCAAAAGAAAATAAAAGAACACAAAAACATTAATTTAAAATGATATAGTCATAACTATGTTAATTTGTGTTCATCACAGAAGAAATTACAATAGTCAAGATCTAGAAGCAATCCAAGTATCTAATAGCAAATTAAGGGTTAAAGAAATGGTAATAGATATGCATATGAAATGTTATTTAGCTGTGAATAAAAATGGAATTTTGTTGTTTGTTGTAACTTGTATAGAAGTGAGTCAGAAAGTAGAAGTTAAATTCCATACATTGTCACTCATAAGCAGAGTATAAAGAAATTTAAATTTTCAGTATATTAAGGATGAAAAACGGTATTGTGGGGAAGGTGATGGCATTGATCAAGGCTGACAAGGTTTCAATTTTAGGCCTTCCATGTTTCCATGAGCTCACCAGTAGTGATCACTGAGTGCAAAATCATGAGAAGTTCTGATCACAGCCAGGTTAGGTCCTTTTTCCTTCATGAAGGAAAAAAAAGGTCTTATTCTCCATGGGAAAAAATCATGAGACTTCTTTAATTGAATTGGAAACTAAGGAGGTAGAAGGGGAAGCCATCACAGGATTATGGGAATGATCATGATACACTGATGAAAAACACTGGTGTAGTATAGTGCAACCATGCATGCCATTTAAATGATGATAACTCAATTTAAATATACATTAAAAACTTCCAGACAGACCAGACTATTGTTTTGTTATTGAAAATATTTTTAAAAGGAAAAGTGCATGAATATAAATATAAACAAAGCTCATAGTTATGACTATAGATATTTTAGCCTTTTGAAATTCTGTTATTTTAATAGGTTTATAATATTAAGAAGTAAACCCTACATGAAAAAAAATAAAACTTCTTAGCCATGACAGCAGTACATATTTTCCTATACATGGATGTACATGGAATCTATTAGGCTGAATGAAATAAGCCAGAAGGAGAGAGATAGATGCAGAATAGTCTCACTTATCTATGGGTTTTAAAAAAAATAAAAGACATTTTTGCAATAATTCTCAGAGACAAGAAAGAGGAGGGTTGGAAGGTTCAGCTCATAACATGCATAGATGAGTGCATTTAGAGAAATAACTACATAGAGAACGATCATAACAAAGTGAATGAATGAGGGAAGTAGAAAGCTTGTCTAGAATACAGACAGGGGTGGGGTGAGGAAGGAGATTCAAGACATTGGTGATGGGAATATCGCACTACTGGAGGGGGGGTTGTTATTTACATGACTGAAACTCAACCACAATCATATTTGTAATCAAGGTGTTTAACTAAAGATATTTAAAAAATACACAGAAAAAAAAACAAAAACTCAGATTTTTATTATAAATTAAAGTTATTATTCAAAAAGAGCTATCTTCTTTTTATATATAAAGATTTATCTTTTTTGATCTATAACATAATTTTAATCATTAAAGAACATACAAAATGACTATAATATACACTATAAAAATATAGTTCAGTCAGGGTCAAAGAGATAGAATAGGAATTCATGCAGGCTATTCCACTTTGAGCCCCATCACTATATCAAATATCACCAGACATCATCTTGATTAGAGAAATGGGAATAGCTGGGTAAGCTCTGTCCCAAGAATTATAATGATTAGCTGCATGAACATTAATGATAATCACTTTCAATAACTCATTTTACTAATACCACAATACTTTTATGCAGGCAATGTTTCTATTCACAAATTGGATATAAGATAAATGAGAATTGAGACAGGTAAAATATTTGATTTAACAGTTTGCATAAATGGGGCTGGAAAGATAGTATAGTGGGTAATGTACTTTCCTTGCATGTACTAATCCAAATTTGATCTCTAGCATCCCATATGGTTCCCTGAGCTTGCCAGGAGTGATTTCTGACTGCAGAGTCAGGAATAATTTCTGAGGACTGTTTGATATGGTCAAAAGAAAAGAACAAGAATATGCATAGTTAATTGTTAGTGAAGTCAGCTATTGCACTAATATTATGACACTTAATTCTTGATATTAAAATTGTTTGATTATTTGTTTAGTTTAAGGCCCACACTCACAAGTCTTTCCTGACAGGCTCTGGACACCATATGGACGCCTGAATTGGAATTGGGATCCATCCTGTGTTGGCCACATGCAAGGCAAATGCTTTACCACTATGTTATTGCTCCAGTCTCTTTTAAAATAATTTTAGGCTGTTTTGATTAGTGAGCAATTTTGGCAAAGTAATTTTCCAAAATACTAAAGTATTACATTTTTTCCTTTTTTTATAATAATTTTTATTTTGACCAAAGTGGATTACATATCTTTCACAACAATGTATTAGGTACATATTAACATTGAATCAGGGGTATTCTCGTCACCAAAGTTTTCCTCCCTCCACCCTCATTATTTCCATCTTGCATTCCATATCCTCCACCCTCACTCCCTGGGCTGCTAGTATAAGTGGTCCCCTCTGTGTCTAGCTTACTACTTAGTGATCATACAACTGTTTGGTCTTGGTACCCTCCATTATTTCTCCCTCAGTTTGAGAGGTGGAACTGTATGTTTCAGGTTATGTGATCCTGTTTGAAGAAAAGAAAAGCAATAAATAGGTAAAAATCAAATAAGTCAAAAATGGGCAGAGGCTCTCAACCTCAGTTTGAGAGAAGAAAAGGGAAAAAGGAAGCGAAACGCCACAACAATACAAAAGGAAATATCAAACAAAAAATTCAGTGTGCATTACATCAATAAAGACAAGCACCACATAATAACCACGGTCCTGAAATAAAAATTTAAGACCAATTTAAATACCCCCTTCAAGATGGTATGACAATGGTCAATAGGCATATGAAGAAACCATTTATTATTACCAAATAGGAAACTGAAAATCAAAATCAAAATTAAATTAAAACTCTCAGCAGCAAGAACTATCAACATGACAAAAAATGGAAAGATAGTGGAGATTGTGGTGAAAGAGAACTCTTATTTACTATTGTTAGGACTGTTGTATGTGGTTCAGCTTCTCTGGGTAAGAGTTTGGAGACTCCTCAACACAGAAATAACTCTCATATAACCCTGACTATCACCACTGGAAATCCACCTAAAATACATAAAATATTTAATTTGATAAGACTAATGATTTCTTTTTACAGGGAACACATCAGAATACACAATAAAGGGAAAAAAGCTTATGAAAGGCAATTGTTTTGTTTGTCCTCTTAAAATACGTCTCTGCCCTCTTCCCTATATCAAAGAAAGCTTTTCTCTTTCAAGGTCTGAAATTTAATAAATTTTCTGTCTAATCTATATGTTTTGCCTTTTAGACTTTGTTTGTCTTTTAGATAAACTCTGAAATCTAATAGTCCTGTATAGGCTTTATGAACACCAAATGAACATAAGATTCACTTCCTTACACAGAGTCTGTGTACTTTTGTCAGCATGAAAAGGACATTCAACCATGCACCATATAGTGAACACTAAGGGATAAATATTATAGTCAGGTATATTGTGGGATGGAGGTTTCTGGTAATGATCCATCTCTCCTCTCAGAGATCCATACTTGCTATGGCTGAAATTTTGCATCTCAATGGCTTTCCTGACTTTAGAAATGGATCACAAAAAAAA
>PVKC010035436.1:0-13460 GCA_004027635.1 Crocidura indochinensis | reverse complement strand
TTCCCTAGGAGTGCTTTAGCTATTCTAGGGTGTTTATTGTTCCAGATGAACTTCATAAGTGTTTGATCCACTTCTTTGAAGAATGTCATGGGTATCTTTATAGGGATGGCATTAAATCTGTATAATGCTTTGGGGAGTATTGCCATTTTAATGATGTTAATCCTGCCAATCCATGAGCAGGGTATATGTTTCCATTTCCTTGTATCCTCCCTTATTTCCTGGAGCAGGGCTTTATAATTTTCTTTGTATAGGTCCTTCGTATCTTTGGTCAAGTTGACTCCAAGATATTTGATTTTGTGTGGTGCTATTGTGAATGGAATTGCGTTCTTATCTTCCTTCTCTTCCCTATCATTGTTAGTATATAAAAAGGCCATTGATTTCTGTGTGTTGATTTTATAGCCTGCCACCTTGCTATATGAATCTATTATTTCTAGAAGCTTTTTGGTAGACTCTTTGGTGTTTTCTAGGTAGAGTATCATGTCGTCTGCAAACAATGAGAGCTTAACTTCTTCCTTTCCTATCTGGATTCCCTTGATATCCTTTATTTGCCTGATCGCTATAGCAAGAACTTCCAGTACTATGTTGAAGAGGAGTGGTGAAAGCAGACAGCCTTGTCTTGTACCAGAATTTAAAGGAAAGGCTTTTAATTTTTCTCCATTAAGGATAATATTTGCCATTGGCTTGTGGTAAATGGATTCAAATAGATTGAGAAAGGTTCCTTCTATTCCCATCTTGCTGAGAGTTTTGATCACGAATGGGTGCTGGACCTTATCAAATGCTTTCTCTGCATCTATTGATATGATCATGTTATTTTTCTTTTTCTTCTTGTTGATGTTGTGTATGATGTTGATAGATTTTCGGATGTTAAACCAACCCTGCATTCCTGGAATGAAGCCTACTTGATTGTACTGTATAATCTTCTTGACAACGAATTGGATCCTATTTGCCAGGATTTTGTTGAAAATCTTAGCATCGGCATTCATCAGGGATATTGGTCTGTATTTTTCTTTTTTGGCAGCATCTCTGTCCGGTTTTGGTATCAAGATGATGTTAGCTTCATAAAAGCTGTTTGGGAGTATTCCCGTTTTTTCAATTTCATGAAACACCCTGGTTAGGATTGGTAGTAGCTCCTCTTGAAAGATTTGAAAAAATTCATTAGGAAATCCATCTGGGCCTGGGGTTTCTGTTTGGGCAGATGTTTGATTACAGTTTCAATTTCCTCAGTGGTGATGGTGGTGTTTAGATAATCTACCTCCTCCTTATTTAAATATGGAAGGCTATATGAGTCCAAGAATTTTTCCATTTCTTCCAGGTTCTCATATTTAGTAGCATAAAGTTTCTCGCAGTAGTTTCTAATTACCCTTTGGATCTCTGCAGTATCTGTCATGATCTCCCCATTTTCATTTCTAATACGTGTTATCAGATTTCTCTCTCTCTTTTTCTTTGTGAGTTTTGCCAATGGCCTATCAATCTTATTTATTTTTTCAAAGAACCAACTTCTGCTTTCGTTAATCTTTCAGATTGATTTTCAGTTTTCCACTTCATTGAGTTCTGCTTTCAGCTTTGTAATTTCCTTCTGTCTCCCTATTTTTGGTTCCTTTTGTTGGTCATTTTCTAACTTTTATTAGGTTATTCAGGTAAGCCCCTTCTTCCTTCCTGATGTGTGCTTGTAGAGCTATAAATTTTCCTCTCAGGACCGCTTTTTCTGTGTCCCATAGATTCTGGTAGTGGTGTCTTCATTATCATTTGTTTCCAGGAAAGTTTTGATTTCCTTTTTGATTTGATCTCGGACCCACTGGCTGTTCAGTAGCATGGTGTTTAATTTCCAGCTGATAATATTTTTCTTCTGTGTGGCTTTGTGGTTCACATCTAATTTCAGAGCCTTGTGGTCAGCAAAGGTAGCTTGCAAGAGTTCTATCCCCTTGATTTTATGGAGGTATGTTTTATGTGTCAGCATATTGTCTATCCTGGAGAATGACCCATGTACATTGGAGAAGAATGTGTATCCAGGTTTTTTTGGATGAAGTGTCCTATAAACATCTACTAGTCCTCTTTCTTCCATTTCTCCTTTCAGGAACAGTATGTTTTTTGTTGGGTTTCATTCTGGTTGACCTATCGAGTGTTGATAGGGCCATGTTAAAGTCTCCCATAATTATTGTGTTATCATTGATTTCTTCTTTCAAATTTGTCGTAACTGTATTAGATAATTTGCTGGTATCTCATTGGGTATATATATGTTTAATAGTCTGATTTCTTCTTGTTGCACATATCCCTTAATTAGAACATAGTGACCATCTTTGTCCCTTACCACTTTTCTGAGTATAAAGTTGATGTCATCAGATATCAATATGGCCACCCCAGCTTTTTTGAAGGTATTGTTTGCTTCTATGACCTTCCTCCAGCCCTTGATCCTGAGTCTATGTTTACTCTGTCTATTCAAATGGGTTTCCTGCAGGCACCAGAAAGTTGGTTTCAACTTTTTGACCCACTTTGCCACTCTGTGTCTTTTAATTGGTGAATTAAGTCCATTAACATTGAGGGAGATGATTGTTATAGGGTTTGATGTCATCTTTGTAGATAACTTTCCTGTGTTTGTTGGTCTCTCTTGTCTTAGAGTAGACCTGTCAGTTTTTCCTTTAAGCCTGGCTTATCTTCTGTGAAGTTTTTAAGCTGTTGTTTATCCATGAAACTATGTATACTTCTTTCAAACCTGAATGTCAGTCGGGCTGGGTGCAATATTCTCGGTGAGGCATTCATTTCTTTCAGTCTTGTCACAATATTCCACCACTGTCTTCTGGCCTTGAGAGTTTCTTGTGACATGTCTGCTGTAAGTTTCAGGTATGGTCCTTTGAATATAATTTCCCTTTTTGATATTGCTGCATTCAGTAATCTATCTCTATCTGTAGGATTTGTCATTGTAATGATGATGTGTCTGGGGGTGTTTTTCTTTGGGTCTCTTTTGGCTGGTACTCTTCGGGCATGCAGGATTTGATTGCATGTAGTCATTAACTCTGGTATTGTCTCTTTGATGATGTCTTTGACAGTTGATTCTTCCTGGTGATCTCCTACTTGGATCTCTGGGACTCCAATGATTCTTATGTTGTTTCTTTTGGGTTTATCAAAGACTTCAATTTTCATCTGTTCACATTCCTTGAGTACTTTTTCCATTGCCCGATCGTTTGTCATAGGTTTCTTTTCCCATTTCTTCTGCTGTGTTGAGTTTTTGTGCATCACATCTTCCAGTACTCTGATTCTCTCTTCAGCTGCTTATACCCTGGTGTCGAGGGCATCCACTGAGGTTTTTAGTAGAGCTACCATGTTTTTCAGGCCTGCTATTTCAGTTTGGAGTTTTTTGAGTTCTGTCTTTGTGTTCTGTTCTGATCGATCTATGCTTTCTTGAAGTTTTTTGAGTTCTATCTTTGTGTTCTGTTCTGATCAATCTATGCTTTCTTGGAGTTTTACAAACATATTCCATATTTCTATTTTAAGTTCCTTATCTGAGAGGTTAAACAGAGGGTTGTGATTTTTAAGGTCATCCAAACCATCATCCTCATTCTCGGTGCATAAGGTTTGCCTACAAGCTTTCCGCATTGTCACACCAGTAGTGTGGTTTTTCCTGCGTGTTGTGATGGGGTTTATTGGTTAGAAAGAGTGCGCTTCTGGGGCTCCAGAAATTCAGAAAAGACAGCAGCACAGAAAGAGAGTCCCCTCAGTCCACAGTTCCCCCAGTAGAGCGCAGTAGGGTAGAGTCTCCCGTAGGAGGAGCAACCAGCTCTCCAATTGGGAATCTTCTCAGCCAGCCGGTTCTTACTCACTCATTAGTCAGCTGGTAGCCCCAGCTTGCAGCAACATCTGGATTCACTTCCCAGGGCTCTGGTCTTTGGGGAGAGCTCCAAGAATTCAGAAAAGACAATAGCACAGATAGAGTCCCCTCAGTCCACAGTTCCCCCAGTAGAGCGCCCAGAATGATGTTTCAACTATTATTGTTATAGTGACACTTTTTTACCTTAACTGAATTTATTTCTTTTTTTTGTAGATATAGAAATAGATTATTTACAAAATTTAAGAATATGCATATTATGTACTATGCATGTATTTGTACATATATGTGTGAAAATATTCTGCATTTATGCATTTATTATGAACAAGTTCTCTGCCATTTTTCCTTTCAACTATAGCCATAAAGTTTTTTTTCTTTTTTAATCATCATACCTAAATAAATATAGAGAGAGAAGTGCTTTTCTTGTTTATAATGAGAAAGAGGAAAGTTTAGCTTTTATGATTAGCTCAAATTTCAGCTGCTAGTTTCCTCATGTGACCTCTGTGAGGGGAATGAGGCGTATTCCACTGTGCGTATTTTTTTTTTAATTTAAACACCTTGATTATTACATACATGATTTTATTTGGGTTTCGTTCATGTAAAGAACACCACCCATCACCAGTGCAACGTTCCCATCACCATTGTCCCAAATCTCCCTCCTCCCCACCCAACCCCCACCTGTACTATAAACAGGCTCTGCATTTCCCTCATACATTCTCATTTTTAGGACAGTTCAAAATGCAGTTATTTCTCTAACTGAACTCTTGACTCTTTGTGGTGACCCTCATGAGGTGAGCTGGAACTTCCAGTTCTTTTCTCTTTTATGTCTAAAAATTATTATTGCAAGAATGTCTTTCATTTTTCTTAAAACCCATAGATGAGTGATACCATTCTGCGTTTTTCTCTCTCTCTCTCTGACTTATTTCACTCAGCATGATATATTCCATGTACATCCATGTATAGGAAAATTTCATGAATTCATCTCTCCTGACAGCTGCATAGTAATCCATTGTGTATATGTACCACAATTTCTTTAGCCATTTGTCTGTTGAAGGGCATCTTGGTTGTTTCCAGAGTCTTGCTATGGTAAATAGTGCTGCGATGAATATGGGTGTAAGGAAGGGATTTTTGTATTGTATTTTTGTGTTCCTAGGGTATATTCCTAGGAGTGGTGTAGCTGGATCATATGGGAGCTTGATTTCCAGTTTCTGGAGGAATCTCCATATCTCTTTCCATAAAGGTTGAACTACACGGCAAAAGTGGATAAGAGTTCTTTTCTCTCCACATTCCCGCCAACACTGCTTGTTCTCGTTCTTTGTGATGTGTGCCATTCTCTGTGGTGTGAGGTGGTACCTCGTAGTTGTTTTGATTTGCATCTCCCTGATGATTAGTGATGTGGAGCATTTTTTCATGTGTCTTTTTGCCATTCGTATTTCTTCTTTGTCAAAGTGTCTGTCCATTTCTTCTCCCCATTTTTTGATGGTATTAGATGTTTTTTTTTCTTGTAAAGTTCTGTCAGTGCCTTGTATATTTTGGAGATTAGCCCCTTATCTGATGGGTATTGGGTGAATAGTTTCTCCCACTCAGTGGGTGGCTCTTGTATACTGGGCGCTATTTCCTTTGAGGTGCAGAAGCTTCTCAGCTTAATATATTCCCATCTGTTAATTTCTGCTTTCACCTACTTGGAGAGTGCATTTTCCTCCTTGAAGATGCCTGTAGTCTCAATGTCCTGGAGTGTTTTGCCTACAAGTTGTTCTATATATCTTATGGTTCCGGGTCTGATATCAAAGTCTTCATCCATTTGGATTTTACCTTCATACTTGATGTTAGCTGGGGGTCTAAGTTCAATTTTTGCTAAATGGCTAGCGAGTTGTGCCAATACCATTTGTTGAAGAGGCTTTCCTTGCTCCATTTAGGATTTCTTGCTCCTTTATCAAAAATTAGGTGACTATATGTCTGGGGAACACTTTTTGAGTATTCAAGCCTATTCCACTGATCTGAGGGCCTTTCCTTATTCCAGTACCATGCTGTTTTGATAACTATTGCTTTGTAGTAAAGTTTAAGGTTGGGGAAAGTAATTCCTCTCATGTTCTTTTTCCCAATGATTGCTTTAGCTATTCTAGGGTATTTATTGTTTAACATCCATAAATCTATCAACATAATACACAACATCAACAACAAGAAAAATAAAAACCACATGATCATATCAATAGATGCACAGAAAGCATTTGATAAGATTCAACACCCATTCTTGATTAAAACTTTCAGCAAGATGTGAATGGAAGAAACCTTTGTCAATATAGTTAAGGCCATCTACCACAAGCCAGTGGCAAGTATTATCCTCAATGGAGAAAAACTAAATGCTGTCCCTCTAAATTCTGGTACAAGACAAGACTGTCCTCTCTCACCACTCCTATTCAACATAGCACTGGAAGTACTCACTATAGCGATTAGGCAAGAAAAAGATATCAAGGGAATCCAGATAGGAAAGGAAGAAGTCAAGCTCTCTCTTTTTGTAGATAACATGATACTCTACTTAGAAAACCCTAAAGACTCTACCAAAAAGCTTCTAGAAGCAATAGACTCATAGCAAGGTGGCAGGCTATAAAATTAACACCCAAAAATCAATGGCATTTTTGTACACCAACAGTAATAAGGAAGAAATGGACATTAAAAAAAAACAACCCCATTCACAATAGTGCCACACAAACTCAAATATCTTGGAATCAACTTGACTAAAAATGTGAAGGATCTATACAAAGAAAACTATAAAACTCTGCTCCAGGAAATAAGGAGGATACTCGGAAATAGAAACACACACCCTGCTCATGGATGGGCAGGTTTAACATCATCAAAATGGCAATACTACCCAAAGCATTATACAGATTTTATGCGATCCCTCTAAAGATCCCCACGACATTCTTCAAAGAAGTGGATCAGGCATTTTTGAAATTCATTTGGAATTTACTTCTTTTTGGGGCAAGCTTCCTACCATGGACTGGTCCGCCTGGCTCTCATCTCTAGTGTCTCTGAATATTACTACCATACTATCTTTTTTTATAACCTACAAAAGAGTGAGATAATTCTATGTCTATGATTCACTTCACTCAGCATAATACTTTGCATATTCATCATGTATAATTTTCATGAAATTTATGACAAAGATTCAGAAGTCATTACTTCATGACTTCATTGTTTTCTAATAGATGCACAATATCCCATCGTGTAGTGACTAAAGTATCTGTAAATAAAGTATCTGGCTAAATATCTCCATAAAAGTGGAGATATTTTAAAAGTTGTAGCAACTTTGAAGAAAATTTTGCAGTATCAAAAATAATTGTAAGAGAGTTACCCTGCTATTTAACAAGCAATTCTTCTCTAATGAAAGATATGAAAACATTTACTTTTGTGCAATTGGATGACAGGATTTTAACTATGTTTGCTTACATTGCTAAAATATAACTGAGAACTATCAGCCACATTTTTCATCAAATTATACCAAATCTTCTGAATTCAATATATGACTCACATGATATTTACTATTCACCACATCATAAGTTTTTGAGCTTTGAGGAGGAATTTTTAGTTCTTTCCATGAACTATGATTAAGTAAAAGATCACTTACCTTTCCTGTGAAAATAGGAAGATAAGGGGAAGGGAGATCTAAAAATTTAAGGTAAAGATAATTTTGAATTCCTGGGAGTTACAGAGATAGTAAAGTAGGTAGAAAGCTTGCCTGATACCCCTGGACCAAGATTTAATCTCCTGAATCTTATATGGTCCTTTGAGCACTGCCAAGAGTAATTACTGAGTATAGAGCCAGGAGTAAACCCCTGAGCATCAATGGGTATGTAAAATATAAAAAAAAAGATCAAAGAGCCCATTTACTTCTGAGTCATAGCCAGCCCTTAGGTCTGTGTCAGATGTATTCAAGATTTAGGTTCTATTGTGTGTGACATACACTCAACTCTTGCTGGTAGAAAGACAAGTTAAAGCTACCAGGGAATGCAAAAGCGATCCTAAAGGACTATTTGCAGATCCAGAAAATAATTTTCACCATTTATATGGGAAAGTACTAAAATTCAGACATCATCATTCATCTAAAGTTGCATAATTTGTCACAGAGTAAACTTTTGCCTGCTTGTTGAAACAATGCATATACAGTACTTTAACAAAGTCAAATACCCTACCTCTGAGGAAAAGTTATTATGGGCCAGATATTCTTAAAACATGGTTTTTAGATTGATGGCATCAATAGAACCTTAAATAATGTGAGGAAAAAAATGTTAAGTTCTCAGGCATAACAAATCATACTGTGCAATCAGTATTTGAATGAGTCTTTCACATGTTTCTAATAGATTCTAAAATTCTAGAACACTCATAAAAACATAATCTGTATTTAACAAGCAATACAACATTTTGAAAATATCACACTTTCTGTTAAATTTTCTTAATTCTCAAAGCTGTCTTTCTGTTATGGAGAAAATGAAAGGGGGGACATATATTCAGATTTTCTTTACTAAAACTCACTTCGAAAAATGTAACAGATCTGATAGCAGAAATAGCTAAGGGCTTGGATAGAAAATGATAATAAACACAGATCACTTTATAGATCAGATCAGCAGATAATTTAGTCATTGAGAGGCTGACTTGGAGACCAGCAGAAAATGTAGAGCAAGAGGCCATTGTGCTAATCTTTATTATTATTATTATTATTATTGTTGTTATTATTATTATTATTATTATTACTACTTTGCTTTTGTTTGGAAACTACACTGTATGTAGTTGCTGTGCTAGGGTTTATTCCTGGCTCTATGCTCATTCTTAGTGGTACTCTGAAGATCAGATTTGATGTCAGGGATGAAACCCCAATCTGCTGTCTTATCTCTGCCTCCTCAGAATGCTAATTTTATTTTTTTTTGGTTTTTGGGCCACACCCAATGACACTCAGGGGTTAATCCTGGCAATGAGCTCAGAAACGTTCCTGACTTGGGGGACCACAAGGGACACCGGAAGATCATCAAACCGTGATCCATCCTAGGTCAGCTGCATGCAAGGCAAACAACCTACCGCTGCACCAACACTCCAGCCCCTCGGAATGCTAAACTTTTTTTTATCATCCTCAAATTTATTAAAGTTAATTGATACCGCACTTTACTACTTCAGATATAGCCCTTTCCTAAAATGACATGTCATAAATCTTAAAAAATGTTACATTGCTATTTGTGAATTCTAATTAATTAAGCCCTAAAAAGACGAGTCATTTCCACTTTTATCAAGCATTAAGGCATTTCTAGGCAAGGTGATATTTATCAGTCTAAACAAGACATCTTTCAACTATCAAAAGTAAGATATTTATCCAAATATTTTAACATGGAATCTGGAAATTAGAGCAATGCCAAGAGTTTTAAGCAAATGTTAATAGAAAGTATCTCTAAGTTTCAAAAACAAAGACACTTGTGATTTTGTTATTTACTAGGAATTAATTTCATATAAAAAAGCTCACCAAATCTGTACCCTTAGGCAAGAATAGAAGTGGCCAAAGTTAAAAGTAGTGATGTCAACTTGGTGGGCAGAGGTAAAGACAAAAAATAGATAACAGCAACAATGTTCTAATGGCACAGAATTTTTCAAATAAATGATATAATATTTAAAACTAATCATATATGATATCTGTTGCTACACATGAGTATATGTGTCTGAGAAGCAGAATCATATTATTTTAAAAGGTGTGCCTCAAGGAAATTCAAAAGCACAATTGAAAATACCTTTAAGAGCAGCCAATACAACTTTGATTAAGCTGTAATGCTATTTCTAAATAATTCATGGCTAATTCTAGGTTAAATGTGTATTGCATAAATACATAGTTATATGATTCAGTACATATATGTTCTTAAAAATGCTATGTATGAATTCCATTAAGAGTTTCCAATATCAAAATAGAATATAAGTAAAAGAGAAAAAAAGAAATGCCCTAGATAATTACAAGGCTTTTTTAAATTTTAATAAATTTTTATTGTGACCAAAGTGCATTACAGATCTTTCACAGAATTATTTATGGCACAAAGTGACAATAAATGAGGGGCATTCCCACCACCAGTGTTGCCCACCCTCCACCCCTGTTCTCAGCATGAATCCCATATCTCCCTCCTTCACCCTCAACAATGCTAGTGTAACGGGTCTCCACTTTACAGTTTGTTGTAGATTGGGTATCTATTCTATTGTCATTGACTTTGGGTTTGGTGTTCAAGTCTGATCATTTTTTTATTTCCACTAGAAGTTCATATGACTCGTCATGGTATCATCCTTTACCCCTCAATTTATGAGGCTGAATGATTCAAGTTATATAATTCTGCTAGAGATTAAAAGGATAAGAAAAAGAGAAGAAAAAATTTGGTAGCAACTACCAAAAAAAATGCACCCAGCAAAAAAAAAAATTACCAAATAATAACTACAAGAGTAAAAAGAAGAAAGAAAAAAGTGGAAGAAAAAAAGAGAAGGAAAATAATATCAAAAACAAAGCAAGAAAAAGAGGGAGTGCTTGAGTGGCAAGGTTCAGTGTTCTTCACTTATTTATTTATTTATTTATTTATTGGCATAGGCACTGTAAGTATTGGGGAAGTAAGGGAATTCCTGTGGCCTGAGAGATTCAGGGTTTCTCCGCCCTTGAAACATACCACTTGAAGGAACAACCACTGGCTCCATACATACTCATTACCACATCCCAAGGACATTCTTGTGGTGCCAGGAAACTTTCCTCTCAGTTGTGGATGAGAAAATCAGGCCACTGTAGTTAGCGATCTTGGTATTTGAGCAGGTCATAGAACAAGGTCTAGGATAGAGTCTTTATGGTTCTAGAGGTTCTGTTCCATCATTGTTGTGTTCAGTCTTCTATATCAAGATAATTACAAGTTTTAAAGTAATAAAGTCAACACAAAAAAGCAACCCTGTCTAACTGTGCCAAGCACAAAATAAAATTGTTGAATATTGAGGCCCAAAGCAATATATCACTGACCATTTGAAACATTTATATTATGAATTTATATTTATATTTATTTATATTATGACTTTTAGGGGAGAAAGAAAAATAAAAAGCACTTGGAATGGAAATATATCTTCTCATTCATATAAAGAATAATAATGTCCTTTAATGTAACATTGATCAATTTCATTTCATTGCATTGGTTTTCAAGATTCTTCCATCTGTTATAAAATTGTATCAAGTAGTTATACCTCAATTTAAATTAATAGACTATCATTTAGGGCATTTTTAGATTTACAGAAAAGTTGAAAAAAAAAGTTCAAAAAAACACAATATACTTCATCCTATCCAACTACTCTTTGTTTCTTCTACCTAAGCAACTTGAATTTATGTAGTACAGTTATTAAAACTGATTAACCAATAATGATGCAATATTATCAAAGTTTTCACTAGATTCACTTTTACTGTTTTTATGTTCTCTGAATTTTGACTCATGTGTAAGTAAAGATATGCCCATCATTATTGCATAATATACTCTATATGTATCATATAGAGATTATTTACTATCCTAAAAATACTCTGTTCTCATCCCTCATACTGTACCAATCACTGATCTTTTTATAATTTCCATGATTTTGCCTTTGGCAGAATGCCATATAGAAGGACTCAGAAATATATAATGTTTTCAGTTTTGTTTTTTTCACTTAACAATATTTTTTAAGACTCACACGTAACTTTTGTAGCTCAGTGGTTCATTTTTAAATTGCTAAATGATGTTTTATCGGCTAGACATACCAATGTTTGTTTATTCATTCACTCTTTCTAAGTCAACATAATTGTTTCCAACTCTTTGTACTATGTAATTGAGATTTTGAAAAAAAAATGTTTGTAGGTTTTGATTGAACCCTATTTAGAAAATATGTAATTATATTTTAACCTATAAACTTGTATCTTGAAGTATATTAAAAAATACATTTGTATTACCAGGATATATATTTTCCATGACCAAACAGTTAATGAACATTAAGTAGAAATAAAAGAATGATCAAAAACTTAAGCAGTAAATCCAAAGCCAACGACAACAGAGTCAATACCCAATTTACAACATACTAGACACAGAGAGGACCACCTATACTAGCATCCTGGGGGTAAATGAGGGGATATGGGACGGATGCTGGGAACAGGGATGGAGGGAGGTCAACATTGGTGGTGGGAACCCCCCTGATTCAATATCACTATGTACCTGAAATATTACTGTGAAAGATTTGTAATCCACTTTGATTAAAATAAAAATAAAATCATCTATATAATTCTGCTGGGTAGCAC
The DNA here is from genome assembly GCA_004027635.1 of Crocidura indochinensis. Lineage (NCBI taxonomy): Eukaryota > Metazoa > Chordata > Mammalia > Eulipotyphla > Soricidae > Crocidura > Crocidura indochinensis. The sequence goes on along the minus strand of PVKC010035436.1, from coordinate 1,332 downwards.
TTATAGCATTATGAATATGGATGCAAAATATCAAGTTTGAAATCTTAGGAACATACATCTTCTACATTTAAAGCTTAAGGTAGATATCTAAAAAAAGAGAAGAAAGGAGTCAACAATAAATAGCCAACAATGAAATAATGAGACTCAAACTTTAACAACCATATTAGCCCCTATCTGATGGATATTATTTGAATAGATTCTCTCTTTCCATAATGGTCATTGTGTCCTTGTTTCTTTTGAGATGCAGATACTTCTCATTTTAATGTTGTTCCATTTGTTTATCTCTGTTTTGATTTGTTTGGACAGTGGAATCACAGTGATTTAAATAAAAAATAAAATTGATAAGTAAAGTTCTATTAATATTTATAATTAAATTAAACATGACTAAGAAGACAAATCAATACCAAAAAATAAATATTTGAGTAAAAAGAAACTTTTCTTATCTCTTATCAAAATCAGAGGACATACTTAGTAGTAAATTTATTGAAAAAATATTTCAGGGGCCTACAAACAGCAGGGGCCAGAGTTGTGCCCAGAGCCCCCACAAGCCAGGAATTCTCTTCCTCTTGTACTGGCATGTGGGGTGGTGCACTGGGATGGACAGCTAGCCCGAGGACCCCCCCCCAATACCCACGCCAGAGGGGCTCTTCAGGAGCACCTTAGTTAAGCTGGGCCCTGGGGAGAGGGAGTGCATCTCCACCCCCTATGCATTCACAAACAGCAGGGGCCCGAGCTGGGCCCAGAGCTCACACAACTTTAGACAATAGAGTAATGTTCCTTTATCGTTTTTGTATTTATTACCATTCTGAAAAGCGCGCGGGTGCTACAGCGCCCGCACGACAAATACCCCCCCCCCTTTTTTTAATAATATTTCTTTATTTTTTGTATATTGTTGACAATAATATTTTAGGTACATATTAACATAAAATCAGGGGGATTCCCATATCAAATTTCCTCCTTCCACCTCCATTCCCATCCTACCACCCATATCCACCTCCCTCTCCCTTGGGGCTGCAAGAATAGATGGTCTCCTCTGTGCCTAGCTTACAGCTTAGTGGTCTTATACTTGTTTGGTCATGGTACTTCCCTTATTTCCCCCTCTAACTGGGAGGCGGGACTAGATAGTTCTAGTCATGTGGTTTTGTTTGAAGAAGTGAAAAGTGATAAACTGGGGTAAAAATCAAATACGCCAAAAATGGGCGGAGTCCTTCTAGAGGCGCTCATCATCGGTTTGAGAGACAAAGGGGAAAAAGAAGGTGAAACACCTAAACAGTGCAAAAAGAAGTGTCAAATAAAATAACCAGTGAGCACTCCAACAATAAAGATAAGCAC
>PVKC010035435.1:0-13463 GCA_004027635.1 Crocidura indochinensis | reverse complement strand
GAACCGGGGGATCGCAGGCAAGGCAGGCACCTTACCTCCAGCGCCACCGCCCGGTCCCGTAAATAAATACTTTGTGCTCTGTACTGTCTCTTTGGTTCTGAGTTTATTTCTGGATTCTATTTTTATGTTGGTCTTTTTTGTTTGTTTGTTTGTTTGTTTTTGGGCCACAACCAGTGATGCTCAGGGGTTACTCCTGGTTATGTGCTCAGAAGTCGCTCCTGGCTTGGGTGACCATATGGGAAACCGGGGGATTGAACTGTAGTCAGTCCTAGGCTAGCGCAGGCAAGGCAGGCACCTTATTTCCAGCACCACCGTCCGGCCCCAGTTATGTTGATCTTTGTGTCTGTTTTTATATTAAATACCATATTATTTTTACTGTTTTTTTTTTTTTTTTTGGTTTTTGGGCCACACCCTGCAGTGCTCAGGGGTTACTCCTGGCTGTCTGCTCAGAAATAGCTCCTGGCAGGCACAGGGGACCATATGGGACACCGGGATTCGAACCAAGCACCTTAGGTCCTGGATCAGCTGCTTGCAAGGCAAACATCGCTGTGCTATCTCTCCGGGCCCCTCCATATTATTTTTATAACTTTAGTCTTATAATTTAAATTTGCAAGCAGGATCTCTCAAGTCTTAATTTGGGGGGGTCACACCCACAGCACTCAGAAATCACTCCTGGCAGGGGCCAGAGATAGCATGGAGGTAGGGCATTTGCCTTGCACGCAGAAGGTTGGTGGTTCGAATCCCAGCATCCCATATGGTCCCCTTGAGCCTGCCAAGAGCGATTTCTGAGCGTAGAGCCAGGAGTAACCCCTGAGTGCTACTGGGTGTGGACCCCCCCCCCCAATCGCTCCTGGCTTGAGGGACCATATAGGACACTGAGAATCAAACTGAGGTCTATCCTGGATCAGCCATATGCAAGGCAAATGCCCTACAGCTGCGCTATCATTCTTCCCCCTGGCTAGAACTTCTAATATGATATTTAATTAAAGTGGTGAGAGTGTGCATCCTTGTAGTGTTCCTGACCTCAGAGACTTCAACTTTTCACCAGAATTGTTAGCTGTAAGCTTGACACATGAGAACTTTATTATGCTGAGATGTCTTCCCTGCATATTTATTTTGTTGAAATATCCTAGAGGTTACTGAGTTTTGACAGATTCAATATTTTTTATTTACTGAGATGTTCAGTCATTTTGTTTATACAGTTCATCACATTGATTTGTAGATATTGAAACATCCTTTCATCTGTGTAATAAATCCTACTTGATCATGATATGATGCTTTTAGTTATAGTTGAATTCAGCTTATAAATATTTTATTGAAAATTTTGTTATCTAGGATTTAGCTTGTAATTTTCAATCCTTGTGTTCTAGTCCTATTATCAGCATAATCTTGTCTACATAAAATAATTTAAAGGGGCCCAGGTGATAGCATGGAGGTAAGGCGTTTGCCTTTCATGCAAAAGGTCATCGGTTCGAATCCCGGTGCCCCATATGGTCCCCCGTGCCTGCCAGGAGCAATTTCTGAGCATGGAGTCAGGAGTAACTCCTGAGCACTGCCGGGTGTGACCCAAAAACAAAACAAAACAAACAAATAAAATAATTTAAAAAGTATTGCCCCTCTTCTGTTTTTTGGAACTGTTTGAGAACTACATATGTCAATCCTTTTTTGGTTATTTTATATAATTCACTAATTGAGTTATCTGGTCTTAGGTTTATTTATTTGGTTTTTGGGTCACACTCAGTGGCACTCAGGAATTACTCCTGGGTCTGTGCTCAGAAATCACCCCTAGCTGGGGGGGGGGGGGAGAAATCACCCCGGCAGGCTGGGGGGAGGGGGAACATATGGGATTCTGGAATTTGAACCACCTGGATAGGCTATGTACTAAAGCCCTACCACTGTGCTATCTCTCCGGCCCCAGGAGGTTTCTGATTAGCAATTCAGTTGCTTGGCTTAATTTATGATTGGTCTGTTTGGTTTCTACTTTTTTCATGATTGAGTAGTGGTAGGTGGAATGTTCAAAATTCAGGTGAGTGTTAATTTTCTTCTAGGGTTTCCAATTTGTTAGCATTAAAAAACCTTTTATCTTTAAAGATAATGTGGGAGGAGAAGAGTACAGTTTGACTCATTAAAATTTTAGTTATGTTTTGCTTACTAAGTAACAAAGCAGGCATTATGTTTTACTGCTTTGGACAAGTACCATGCTTTATTTATTTTTTGGGTTTTTGGGCCACACCAAAAGCATCAGCTCAGAGGTTACTCCTGGCTATGCAGTCAGAAATTGCTCCTGGCTTGGGGGAACATATGGGACTTCAGGGATCCAACTGAGGTCAGCCACGTGCAAGGCAAACACCCTACCACTGCAATAATCGCTCCGACCCTTCCATGCTAACTAACTTAAGTTCATCTGCTCTTTTGTCCAGTTCAGGATTTCATAAACTACATGCAGCTGTAGTTTATGTCCTGATGATGGTCTTCTTATAGAAGGAAAGTGGGCAACTCTGAATTGTTCCTGACTCAAAATGTAGAGGCTGGGTAGAATTCCAGCATTGTATTGAGAGATACAAGCATCACTTGGAAAGTCCCCAAGCCCCATCTCCTTTCCACAGGAAGGTGGCCTAGTAACCAAAGAATCTTATGAAAGCATCAAGGCTTGAGTTCCATCCCTGTTACCACCTCCATGGGATAAGCCTGTTCTTGAAGGCCACAACACTGTGCTAGAAGGTCTTCAGATACCACAGTTCAGTTGGAAGAGCCAGAATGAAGTGTGATATTTCCAGGCCCCACCACTCAACATGCTTTACACATGCTCTGACACTGGCCAGCACTGCCACCACATTAGGTGCCCCTACCATATCTCAGTGAAAACACATCTCTACCAACTCTATGTGAATTCCACCCATGATGCTGAGGCTGGAGTTCAGGGCTGCACATCCCTGTGCTCTGCTCCGATTCACCTGTCAAAATGAAGTTTGACCTTTCAAAATGAAGACAGTTCTCAGGCACCGTACTGTCAAAAGAGGCCTGTGAACCCCAAGTTCTTTTCTTTTTCGGTTTTTGGGTCACACCCGGCAATGCTCAGGGGTTATTCCTGGCTCTATGCTCAGAAATCACCCCCAGCAGGCTCAGGGAACCATATGGGATGCTGGGATTCAAATCAGCGACCTTCTGCATGCAAGGCAAATGCCTTACCACTGTGCTATCTCTCCGGCCCCAAGTTCTTTTCTTTTTAAAGTCTCAGCTCAGGATGGTATCCTGATGCTTGATCTTTGCCTTCCCAGCCTGCCAGCTCAGATTTTTCATAAGGGATGAGCGTTCCATTCAAAGGGGAAGAACCAGTTGATTTTCTTCATTGGCCAAATGCTAATGTTACCTTACACACCCTAAGTTCAAGTCAGTGCTTAGTACAAATGGTGATATAACCCCCAAATAGTAATTTTACTAATTTCCAATTACTAAAACTCTGGACCTGATCACTGGTGAGAAAGACAACTTTTCTTCGTAATTTGTGGGTGTATCTTTGCTAGTGATCTGAACTGGTTCAGTCCTTCCTGCTCTCTTGGCCTCCCTGGGTTATAAGGCATGTGCTTGACAACTGTGCCATTCCTGGGTCCTCACTTAATTATCTTTTTGTTTTGTTTTGTTTTGTTTTGGAGCCACTTTTGGTGTTCAGGGCTCTGTGCTTAGGGATCACTCTTGGAGGTGCTTGGGGGACCATATAGGGTACCAGGGATTAAACATCCTACCTACTATACTCTCTGGTTCCCTAACTCAAATCTTATATTTCAACTCTAAAATGAAAATTTTATTTAACCTAATTTTGTTTTGTTTGTTTGTTTAAATAAAACCAATCAGTTTCATCAGATCTAATTCCAGAGAGAAGGGTGCTCTCATCAGCAATGCCAGCACCTATCACTTTAGAATGATGTTAGAAAAAAGTCACAGCTTGCAGCCTAAAGGGAGGAGTCAGAGTTTTACTCCTATTGTAGTATGTAGACAAAAAGCCTTTAAGCCTGTTTTGTAATTATTATAAGTTGGGCCATTTCCTCTTTTGGGGCTCATTCCACAAACCCTTAACTCTCATCCAGTACTTGGCATCTTCTTGAGACATGGCAAAGATGTTCATTCCTGCTCTCACTGGTTTTATCACATCACCACATATCCACAAATGGGAACTCTTAAAATTCAACAGCAAAAACCATGTTTAATTGTGTCATTCTTATAAATGAACCAAGTCTGAGTCTCCAGGAGCCCTGAACTCTTGCCATGAAGCATGCAAGTAGGGTCATTGTGCTCAGCCCACACTGCTCAGCTAGGGCCTCAAGCAGGAACCAGACCCAACTCCCAGTAAAGAGTTTAAGAGACGAGGAGAGACAGCAGCACCCAAAGCAAGAGCACTCATGGTTTACCCTGAGCAGGGCGCAGCTCACAAACTAGTTTTTCAGATCTGACCAAAAGTTTATCAGATAGGCTGACAGTCTTGAGACCTGCTGCCACTGAGGGGGATAAAAAATGCAGGTGTAAAAAGTGCTGCTTGGAAGAAAGATCTGCTGAAACCTCCATCACGTGAAGCTCTTCTGGACTCTATTAGACTGTCTTACAGCTCTGGCTCTTCCTTGTCTTCTTTGTCCTTAGAGGAGCCTGGAGAGGGGAAAGAGGAGGGGATGGGGAGAAGCTGGTAGGCTGGAAGGGTAGGGATAGGGAAGGGACCCAGTAGCGGTGGGTTTGGCCTTGAGGGGATCCAGGAGCAGAAGCGGGGTGGTGGTGCAGAGGGCACCAGGGAATGAGGACCACTCACTACCCGGCTGGCTTGTCACTGGGCTGTAGAGGTGGCCTGGATCCTGGCTTGTCGATGCTGGCATTGGGGCTGGTGGTGACCTCAGGCTCAGGGACACAGGTGCAGCCCACAGCTAGGGCAACGTAGTCCTCCCGATAGACAGCACGGCCCCCAGCACAGGCTGGTGTGCGGCGCAACACCACAGCAGGTGCATAGACTGGGGTGCTGCGGAAGCGGGTATCCTCAGCTCCCGCTGGTCCTGTTAGGCAGCCCAGGCACAGGCAGTAGGCCTCTGGCAGGAGCCGGGGGAAGCGTGCTGCATCATATGACACCCTGCAGGAAAAGGGAGCCAGGTGGTACAATACTTCCGGAGAAGGGGTTCTTGGAGAGAGGGAGCATGTGGTAGGGCACCCTCTGGGAGGGCAATGGGACATGAATGGCAGGAGCAAGGAATGCTCATGCCATACTTCGTATTATTCTAGTTCCCAATTTGATGCTCACAAGCCACATCCCAACCCACATTCTGTCCAACAGCCAGGACATTTCCAGCTTCCCCTGCTAACCTGAGGGGCACAGGAAAAGACAGTGCACACTTCCCACACACTTGGGAGGGACCACACAAACAGCCAGTACAAAAGGACACATGTCCAGGGGACCTTTCCAGACTTTGCAGTCCTGGCAGTATCCACCTCCAAGGGGTGACACAGAATTCAGATGTGCTTCCACACTGGTCTCCAGGGTATGCCACCATCGTGGAGGAAAGGCCAGTTGTCCCAGTGCCACAGTAGTGCCACTGGCCACAGAGAGCTATGATTCTATCTGACCCACAGTGCAAGTCCTCACAGATCTGCACAATGTAGGTGTAGGTCCCTGCAGATACAGGTTCCTGGCCAATTCTGGAAGCTCAGGTGAGAGACTGTTCTTCCTCAGTCCCTAGGAGGGCAGGACCAGCCAGGCATGGCCATTTAAGAAGCAGAAAATAGGAAAACGCTCCACTTGATCATCTTCCCATCTCCAAGTCTCTGGGTTTTGGTTCAACACCCAGAACTGAGTGTTGGCACTTGCAAAGCAGCGAGCTAGGGGTGGGGGTGGCACATTTGCATGCCAGCAGGGCCAGGTGGCCTGGAGGGAGAAATCACCAGGGGATATGCCCTACAAAATGCACCTAAAACATGCCTGGAGGCCACTTAGGTCTCACTCATAGATACCCAGGACCCCAGTTCTGACTTTTGAGAGGCCATCTGAGCATTGTATAGTCCTCAAGAATGTCCCTCTTCTGCACTGAGTCCTAATTCTGAAACTCAGCCCTGACTGCACTGACTCTCCAGCAGAGAGTGGTGCCCATGCCCATATATAGTCCCAGGGAGGAACTCCAGCTTCAGTCCTGCTTCTTCATCCAGAATAGACTGTTCCCCAACCTCCAAGCCACACCTGCCTAGATTCAGGAGCCCATCCATCCTGGAGGCGCATTCAGAACTAATTGCGTCACCATAAGGGACTGAAAATCAGCAGCAGTATTAGCATGTGTTTAGGCTGGGTAAGGAAGGGCAACAATGGGAGCAAGGTGGGCAGATGATGCGGCAGTTAGTAGGCACCTGTGCAAAAGAAGGATGCAGGGGTGGCAGGGTGCAGGCTTGGCAGGGCAGGGGTACAGGCAAGCTTGGTCTGGCATGCAGGACTAGGTGGCCTGGATTTCCAGCTGTTGAATGACAGAGAAAGCATGTGCTTAGGTTAGAATTCAGTGACACTCCACTCGGGTGGACAAGTGCTCCAGCCTGTAAGGACCCCAGATATGTCCCATCTCCTAGCAAATTCAGTAGACAGAAGTGGACTGGAATGAGAAAAAAAATCAAAATAAAGTATATTTCCACTCCAAAATTATCCAGTGCAGTTAATTCTGCTTATATGGGGGGGGGGGTTTATGCACCTCCAGGCTACAGGTGGGCTCTTAATGGCACTGCTAAGCATGATGGGAAGAAAGCAGGTGGTGCAAGAGCCAAGGGGTCTCAGCTGAGGTGCACTGTGGGGACTCTGGAGCTAAGATAAGGGGAAAGCCTGCAAATTCCAAACCTGAAGGGTGGCACTAGGGGCAAGGCAGTGCAGAAACAGGTGACCCTGAACACAGAGGCAGTGGAACAGTCTGCAGTCTAAAGCAAAATGCCAAGCACTTGGGAAGGGGAGAGGAGTCTGGGAGGGGATATAGATCTGCCAGCTCTTTCATCAGTCTGACAGTCCTTTTGCTGACTCACAATGTGGGGGAACAGCTGTATGGGAATTTCTGTTCATTTCACTGCTTTATTGTACAAGAGAGGGGCAAGAATTTTTGAAAGGTTTGTGAGAAACATGAGAAAATCAGGAAACTCTGACCCTGAAGCATTTGAAGCTATGATGATGAATTAAACTCTTGGTGGTTGAGAGCATATGGTTCTGTTGAACAGTGACCAACCAAATATGTGTAGAAAGTACAGGGAAGTCACCACCTGTTTTATTTAATATCTCAGGAAAGTGATCATTAATTCAGTATTTTAACATTCATTCCTGAGGAGTCTAAGACAGGGATGAATCAGTGTGGGGATTAGGGAAGCTCATGAGGACCCGGGGCCAGAACCTTTTTCTGGACCAGGAGAGAGGACAGTGGTTAGAGCTTACACCTGACAAGCAAGCATCTGACCTGGCTTCTAGCTGAGAACATGGTTCCTGAGGACTACCCAGACACTACATTCTCAGACCATTAAGAACCTCCCAATTCACAACTGGGATTTTCTTTCTTGATGCACGGAGTCAGAGGCAAGTGCAGTACCAGGATGACCTGCTCACTGGCAGACAGAGTTGAGAGCCTTGGAGCTGCTTTCAGAAGCAACTGGGAATGGTCTCACAGCAGCTCATGTGTTTTGTTTGGCACTGTTCAAAAGAACCACACATTCTTCACCAACTTAATCCTTACTTAAACCTCAGTAACTGTCACTATCACAATCAATGACACTGTAGTGGGAGAAAGCACTGCCAGTCCTTGCCTCTGCCATCCACACAGACACAATCCTCTGAAGTGTGTATCCAGGCCCAGGAGATTACACCTAACATAACAATGTACTATGTGAAGAGCAGGCCCACACCTGCCACCCTTGATTCCAGATCTGGGTAGGGAGGATTGCAGACATCATAAAAACCACAGGGATAGTTCTAGAAGATGGGAATGGTTACAACAGTCTGGAAGACGCAGGTGATAGGGAGCACATAAATATGGATCCTTCTGCCCTTCCAACCTCCTGTACAAGATTCTGGGACTGTGATTATCAGCTGGGAGTGGTACTGGCTCAGAAACAAGAAACCACTAGTGTTGGCAGGATTCTGCCAAGAACCATTAATGAGAATGTCATCTAGGTTTAACCCACTAGAAACAAGTATGGAGATTTCTCAAAAAAATAATAGGATTCTCATATAACCTAGAGATTCTGCTATTTTGCATCTACCTACTAAACACAAAAATATTTATTCAGAGGATATATGCATGCCTATGTTCACTGCAGTCCTTAGATATGGAGATAACTAAAATATCCCAACCATAGATAATGGGTGATGATGGCATCAATATAAAACAATACTTTCAGCTGTAAGAAAAGATGAAAGACTACAATTTGGGGTTGGGGGAAAAGAAGACTACAATTTAGCACTAAATGGGAGAATCTGGAGAGTATCAAGTTGAGTGAAGTCAGTCAGAAGGAGAGGGACAGATAATATCTCTCACAGGTTAAAGACACACAGTAGGGAACAACAAATGGCCAAAGGCAACAAACTAGACAGTTGTTTAACAGAAACGATTAGCAGGGGCAAGGGGTTTTGGGAAACAGGGCTAGATGGGAAGATCTTTGAGATACCCATGAAGGGAAGAACGGACACTGGTGGCAGGCCTGGTCCTAGAACAATGTATGCATGAAACTATCGTTAACAGTACTATAAGTTATGGCAGCTCAATAAAGATGGGGAAAATAAATTTAAAAGATGATAATTACAAGAGAACAAAAAGCAAGCCACTATATTGGAACCTCAAATGAAGATTATCCTCTCAGAGGTAAGAGGGAGTGAGAATTATTAGCCTGAGCAATTCTCTGCTGAATCTCACCTCAGACACACTGACACAAAACACACTTTCCACAGGAGCCCAGCCAAGACTCTGTGCCCACATGTACAGCCTACCTGGGTAAGTGATAGTTGGTCCAGCTGATCCCAGAGTCTAGATAATATGCAGTGATGGAAACTGAGCTCAGGGAGGAATGCAAGTGACAGCAAGTGAGAGGAGCCCTGTTCCAGACCCCAAACTTGATAGGAAACAATTCCATGTTCTGGTGGAACAATAGAGAGAGCCCTGCTGCTGGCTTGTACAGAGGTGTGTGTATGAGTGTGTGTGCGCGCATGTGTGCAATTGCAGAAAAGACATATAGGAATGTGGCCTGCTCTTTGCTCACAAAACAGGACTTTAACTCCATTTTGGTAGCAGCGCCACAGAGATCATTTCCTTTTCTAACAGAGGGTATGATGGTGTCACTGGAACCAGTGCCAGTGAGCCTAGAACTTTAAGATGCCATCTGTTTGTGTGTGTGTGTGTGTGTGTGTGTGTGTGTGTGTTATTGGGTCACACCTGGCAGTGTTCAGCGGTTACTCCTAGCTCTAGGCTCAGAAATCACTCCTGGCAGGAATGGGGGACCATATGTGATGCCAGGATTCAAACCACCATCTGCATGCAAGGCAAATACCCTACCTCCATGCTATTTCTCCAGCCCCTTAAGATGTCATCTGACTGCCAGTGATACTACTCAAATCATGGGCCTTTCAAGGTATATTTGACAGCCAGATTATGTACTCCTGTGAGGACAAGGCTGAGGACATGTTCTCCATCAATATCTTCTGCTCATATGAGAGCTAACAGCTATCTGGCACTGCTATATTGTTAAATCCTCAAATCAACTTCACTGTAGGTCCAAGCCACAACCCAGGCAGATTTCTCTCCTGCCTCAGCAGGCCTGCCTGTTTTTGAGAGAGGGCTCTAAGGTAAGTATTCTAGCCTCCAGATGTTACTTCTATCAGTGCTCAGTTATTCAGGGAGTGGCTCAGAGCTCAGCCTGGGATGTGGTGCTGCTCAGGTCTTGCAGTATAGGGCTGTACCCAGTGCTCAGGAAGTTGAGTGTTACCGGAGATTAAATCTGGGCCCTCAAACTGATCTTAATCTGCAAAACCAAGAAAAGTCTGGACAATTTTAAAGAGTAAGGTAGGAACTCACTCAAGCAGAAGTCATGCCTGTGGAGAGCTCTGGCAACAAGGAGACATCTGCAGTCCCCTAGAAAGCTGTGGACAACCAGTCTCCCTTCTCAAGAGCTGAGATTTCTCTAAAAACAAAAACAAACAAACAAAAAAAAATATATATGTGTGTGTCTCTGTGTGTGTGAGTGTGTGTGTGTGTGTGTGTGTGTGTGTGTGTGTGTGTGTGCGCGCGCGCGCTTGAGTATGTGGGCGAACACTAAAAAAGACAAGATCTCTAAACTGGGGCATTTCCAAGCACCTGTTCAGAACTGTGTGATGGTGGTGGAGGAGTTTCTTTACAGATAAAGACTCACTCCCCACTTGGTCTAATGGCCAACCATTGTCCCCTCATGAACCGAGGAAGAGATGGCCCTTGAAGACCATGGTCCTGGGAAGCAGTGATCAGGAGATCACCGAAGATATGGTAATGCTCCGGCCTTTAGTAATATGGTAATATTCTATATTCATTAAGGCCCAAGAAAGTCAAAGAGCTTGTCAAGAAACCTGGAAACATATCTAGCTGAAATAGAAAAATAAAATTTAATTAAAAAAAAAAAGCTGCTTCTTTGAAGGAGTGTTTCCAGTCCTACAGTTCTCATGGTCAGCTTTCCTCTTACTGGATTAACCCTGGGACCCCAGGAGCTAGAGTCTCTTGTTTTCCCCTCATGTTATCTTTTCTCTGCTTATAAGGGAATCACTATGATTCTGTGCAGGACAGAGTAGCAGCTGCGGGAAGAGTAGCTTAGGAAGGTAGACTTGGTTCATTTCTAAGTAGTCAGTAACTCAGAGACTGAAGCAGTAACCAAGGAAGTGTGAGCTTTCTGAGAAACACCGTGTAAAGTACAAATCCCCACATTGCAGAAATCACGCCTTCTGAGACTCCCTAAAGGAGCCAAGTGCGGAGGCAAGGTAAGCTGCCCCTCCAGTCCACGTGATGTTTGTCTAAGATACCCCAGCCTCAGGCAGTGCCACATAGCACTGAGGACATTCATGTTCTTGGTGTTGTCAAATGTGTGAAGGTGGTGAGAATGAGCATGTGTGAGTCTGTGTTTATGCTGTAATGGAGTTACCCAACAATACTGTCCTAATTTCCTAATGAAAGTTATATTCCTTTTACATTAATCATAATAAAATAGGGGGAGTGATAATGCAGTGATAATGCAGAGTGTAGGGTCCTTGCCCTGCTTCTATCCAGGCACCCCATATATTCACCTGAGCCCTCCTTGAGCACAGAGCTGGGAATAAGTCCTGAGTTCCACTGGCTGTGTCCCCAAAATAAAAACAAAATTCAAAATAGAACAGAACCCCTCCAACAGAAAGATGCTGCAGACGCCTGTGACCTAGCCGAAAAAAGTGTGTATGTCCACAAGAGGTGTCTGGTGAAGGGTGAGGCTCTTCCCAAATAGACCCAAAGGGTATCTATGACAGCCACATGAGGATGACTGTGGTGAAGCAAATACTTCTTATTCCAACCTTCAGAACAAAACCTGTGTGAGACCCAGCCTTGCTGAATTTCCACTATGAAAAGTATCCCCCAAATGGGCTGTACTGGACCCCCCCCCACTGAGTTTGGTGAAGCCCCAGTCCCTCGAACACTCTTGAAGCTACCATACCTCCTCTCCACAGCACTGTCCAGTCCTTTCATAATAATGCCTGCTGGGCACCCATAGAAAAACACCAGTATCAAGGAACCTTCAGACCACCCCACACCCCACTGCTTAGGGAATGTGACCCAGCTGTAGGTCAACCCTGTTCTTCTCTAGCACCTGGGGTCTGCTCCCCCTTTAGGCCTTGATCCTGTGTCCATCCTCTCCCACATATTTTTTTTTTCCCTGATTCCCTCCTTGGAATTTGCATCCCTGAAGTTGTTTACTGCAAAACCTACTTAGGCGTCAGTCGTCTTTGACATGGTCTGGAGGGGTGTTGGTTAAGTAACAGAATCTTAAAACAAGTTAGTGTGCTGTTCACATTGAAGAGAAAGGTTCTCTTCAGACAACTCCCTCATGTGGGAAAATGTAAACAATTAAAAAGCTGAGTGCTGGCAGCTATTTCCAGACAAATGAGTCTTTTATACGTTCATAAACTTAAATGCTCTCTTAATATATTTCTGAGTCTGTCATGTGGCTTAAAAAATCTTATTGGGCAATTACTTTGATTTTATTTTTGGCATTTTAGTTTTTAAAGTTGAAGAGAAGCAAATATGATGCCACAGAATAAATGAGAAAAAATATTTTTATTCTGGAATTAGATGTGCTCTTTTCTTTTTATTTTATTTTTGTTTCTGGGTCACATCTGGTTATGCTCAGGGCTTATTCCAGGCTCTGTACTCAAGAATCACTGCTGGCAGGAGGTTAGGAGATCCTGGGGATCAAACCTGGGTCAATTGTAAGCAAGGCAAGTGCCCTACCTGTTGTACTAATCTCTCTGGTCCAGATACTGCTTTTTTTTTTTTTTTAATCAGCACATCCTAGGTCAGGAACACTAGAGGATACAGATGGCCTGGGACCAGGCCACTGCTTCCTGGTTTCGGATCCAGTTCCTTTATCTTTCAGGACAGGTACACTGGCTCAGATTGAGTAGGGTCACAGGGGCTATGTAAACTCTATCAGGCTGCAAGCAGAATCTCTTCTGGGCACCCCCAGGCCTGAGAAACAAGGTCCTTTCTACTGTCTTTCAGATAATTAAATGCCACTGATATTCTCTGAAACTATTTCAGTATCTGCTTTCCCTCATGGCTAGTGAGTTTTTTTCTGCTTTTTAAAATTTTTAATTGAGGGATTTTTTGGGGGGTGGGGGTTGGTTTTTGGGTCACACTTGGCGGCACTCGGGGGTTACATCTGGCTCTGCACTCAGAAATCATCTCTGGCAGGCACGGGGGACCATGTGGGATGCTGGGATTTGAATCACCATTTGTCCTGAACCAGCTGTGTGCAAGGCAAACTCCCTACTGCTGTGTTATCTCTCTGGCCCTTAATTGAGATTTTTTGGAAATAAATCTTGCACAATGCAAGTAGAAAATTTAGAAGATATGAAAGAGGGAAGAGCAAGACTCCTTCCTTCCTGTCTCCAGTCACATAGTCCCTTCTGGAGGCACCATGACTATCAGGTTCCAAAAATGCCTCTAGCCTGCATACTACAGAGCACTTAAAGTTGTCCCTCAACATGCAGTGTACCCAGAAGACACAAGTGTCTTGTATACATATTTGACTCTGGCTTTCTATTCCTGTTAAACTTTTGGCAAATCCAGAGTGCTCCATCCCATTTTATAATTGTTTTGATAGCATTTTTGCTCAAACTTGTTTACTAGTGGCTGTTTTTCTGATTTTTTTTGGTTTGTTTTTGGGCCACACCCGGTGACGCTCAGGGGTTACTCCTGGCTATTCGCTCAGAAGTC